>JABUQX010004232.1:12500-34129 GCA_015478945.1 Trachelipus rathkii | reverse complement strand
TATATATAAATATATATTATATTATATATATATTTATATTTATATATATATATATATGGTTAGCATCCCGAAAAGTTCATGCCATGCATGTAACTAAAAAACTATAACAACTACTGGAAAAGCAGTTTTCTTTATTAATAAAATAACATTTAAGCAAAGACATTTTTATAATGAAATAAAAAAAAAAAAAGTAAGCTTTAAAAAAATTTAAATTATTAAAAATGTTGGAAAAACTGTATGATAATGATCGTTTTTTGAGAAAAAGAACGAAGGAGCTCTAGCGCTTTGGAAGGGAGGCTCGTCAAAGTTGCCAAATGTCAATTTTTTTTTAAACTAAAAGATACCCACGGGTAAAACATAAAGATGGACAGAGTCAGGGTTTCTCGGCCTACCGGGGGAGGACGGCGGCTCGAACCCCTTAAAAAGAAAATAAAAAAAAAATGAACATTTTCTCCAGAACATAATTTAAAAAAAACAATATTTGGTTAATTCTTGCTCTCGTTCTACTGCAGAATGGAAGGTTACTCAGAGCATACGCCAGACCTAAGATGATACTAATACGGTATTAGTAAAAATTTAGAACTAAATTTATTTTAGTTAAAGTTTCATGAAAAGGACTTACTTGCTGAAATTTATTGAAGGTATTTATTTTCGTTTGGCTATTATAGTTTTTATTACTGATTTTGTTTGTTTTTGGAGGCTGGCTATATATATATATATATAATATTATAATATATTATATATATATATATATATATATAATATAATATATATATATATATATATATATATATATATATATATATATATATATATATATATATATATATATATTATATAGTATATATATTTATTTTATTAGAAATTATATTTAATTTTTTAAAAAAAAAAAATTTATTATATTTTATGTAAAAAAAAATACAGTCTTACAAAGTTATTTGAATTTTTTTTTTTTTTTTAATTTCTATAACAGCTCTGTAAGAAATTAATTTTTATGGATTAAATTTGTTTTAAATATTAAATAAATATAAATAAATAATTCACTTCTTTTGTAGGGCATACACTGCCTACCTTGCCTACTCAAAGGGCACGTCCCTGGTTATACCATATATCTCTAGGGTTATACCGTGTCTCGTGCATATTTTCATATAAAGAGGCAAATATTAAACTACAGGCATAATTACAAAAACTGGGTGGCACAAATCTTCACCAAAAATTAATATTAAAGCCGATTTTTATTGAAAGAATCATCAGGTATCACAAATTAAAACGGCCCTACCACGTAGTTAAAACTTTATCATTTGATTATTTTATGAATATATCAAGCAGGAAAAAAATATGAATACCACACAAATATTTGGCACAATCTTATTATTTTTAGTCATTACTCATAAACCTTCCTTATTCATTATATATAAAAAAAAAAGATTAAAATTATTTCATGCCTGCTCCCCGCTATAATTTGTTTTTGTTTAACATCAATTTACAGGATTTAATATTTTGGAGCACGCGGAAGGAGCAACCTACCAGGGAATTAGGAAATTACTAACGTTTCGTTTTAGCATTTTACTAAATTTTGTTAGCAAAATTGACATAATCGAACGACTTTTTAGCATTTTCCTAAATTTCGTTAGGAAAAGTGCAAAATGGAAAACGCCTTAAAGATCCGCATCCGCGCTTTGCCCTGCGGATGTTGCGCGGATGTTTATTGGCGAGATTTGATAAAGAGTTTATAATAAAAATATTTAAGATGAATCAAAAAATAAAATAAAAATGTAAATGGTTGAACGGCAAATTCAAAAACGGCTTGATATTCCATATCTTAATGTTATCCAAGACATTCCAACTCGTTGGAATAGTACACTTCATATGATGGACAGAAGTATTGCTCAAAAACTTTCTTGGCTCTTACACCAGTTCGTATTCCAAAATTAACAATCTTATTAATTGGAAAATGACATCATATCACACACTGCATTAAGCTATTAAAACCATTTTGAAGAAAGAAAACTACCAAAAAAAATCACAGCGCCTCTACAGCTTCTGCTCCGATGTAATACATTAATCTCAACGCTAAGGAAGCATTTTTTGAACCATCTTCAAATGAAAATAAAAAAAAAAAAAAAAAGATGACGGTTTAAAAAGAATAAAAGATCTAATTGAACAACTAGATGTAGAAAAACGCTTTGGTTCTTGTGGAAATTAATGACCTTTCATACTATTGCAACTTAATTAGATTCTCCCATTATAAAGCAAGTTTTTTTTTTGTAACGATATAGAATAAGTTAATCGTTACTTTTTGTGTTGCCAGTAAAAAACTTCAATCGAACAGTCTATTAATTCCGCCCACCCAATTAAAAGGAAAAAAAGTAAATCAATAAAGATTCCACTGGAAGTAATTTCTACAGTCCAGTTATTTGACGAAGAAACACACACAACGCATTACCAAAAGATGTAGTGCAAATGATTGAAAACTATCACCAAGAAAAACGATTAGATCAAATGATGATCCAATCAGTTAGTTGAAAGTTATATCAAAATGTTTTTACCCCACGCTTGAGTAAACTTGCAAGGAAAACTTCAATCCGAACAGCTATTAATTAGCCATCCATTAAAGGAAAAAAAAGGAAATATACAGAACCAACATCTCTACAAGTAAATCAATAACAGATTTCACTGGAAGAATTTCTACATCCAGTAGTGATGAAGAAACAAACACATTATCAAAAAAGAAGCAGTGCAATATTGAAAACAATCACCAAGAAAAACGACTTAGATACAAATCAAATGACGATTCCTATCAGTTGGTGGAGTGTTAATTAAGCAAAATGCAAAATGTTTGCACACGCTTTAAGTAACTTGAAGGAAATACCTGGGCCTGTCCTCCAACTAAGTGTTCCAAGTGAGAGGTATTTAGCAATGCTGGGCTAATATTAATATTGAAAAAGAGAAACGGACTCTCAGCAGAAAAGCAGAAAAATTGATGTCTCTCAAGCACCAACCTTCCCTATTGAATTTCAATACTACTGCAAAAAGTATATAATCCATGTAAAATCTTTTTCATAGGTCGGAGGTTAGGGAAAGAGATTGATGGGGTCCATTTGAGTTGGTCCCCGCCGCCGCACCTGAGCGGATACAATAGTACACTTATATTAATAGATTAGTGGCTAAAACTCGATATATATATTATATATATATATATATATATATATATATATATATATATATATATATATATATAATATATATATATAATATATATATATATATATTAATTATATATATATATATTACTATATAATATATATATCAGGCCCGTAGCCAGGAATTTTTTCGGGGGGGGGGCTGAGACTTTCGCAAGTGGTTACGTTTCAAATAAAGTAAATTTATACTATATATATATTAATATATATATATATATATATATATATTATATATAATATATATATATATAATATATATTATATTATATATATATATATATATATATATATATAAATAAGTATATACTATATAAATATATATTTATATATTTATATATAATATATATATATTATATCTATTATAATATAATATATATATATATATATTCAAAATAAAATATATATATATAAATTTATATATATAATATCTTACTTATATAATATATATATTTATATATATATATATATATATATATATAATATATATATATATATATTATATATATTTATATTAGTTATATATATATATATATAGTATATATAAGTATAACTATATAATATAATATATAATATATATAATTAATATTTTATAATTTAATAATATATATATAATATATATATATAATATATATATATATAATAGAAATAAATATAATAATAATAATTAAAAATTATAATATATATATTAATATAATATAATATATATATAACATATTAATATATATAATATATATATTATATATTATATATATATATAATATATATAGTATATAATATATATTTATATATAATTATATATATATATATATAATTCTCATAAGAGCTTACCATCGTTTTATAAGGTCAATTTCATTTTCCTTGCTTTTTGACTGAGATGATTCAAAATATATTTTCATTGCTAACTTCTGTGCTGAGATCTCGATGAATTGACAGTTAATCAAGGACCTGTAAGGCGATCCTCTCCAACACTATATCGAATAAATACAGTATATCAGCGACCTAATGTCGAAAAATATATTCTTCCCTGTCGAAGGATAACATGCAATACTGCTAGATATTCAGGAGAGTAGCAATGTTAGGAAAACCTCCTCTTGTCACACTTAGCAAAAGCCACCGATCGCAGTTTTTGGTTTTCATTTTCTAACAGCCATTTACGCTGCCAGAGACACAACTCTCCTTTTAGTTGTATCCTCGTGAGGGTCTGGAAGGTCGTTTATAAAAGAGGATGCTTTTTTTCAAATATTCTTGTATGGACATTGCACTTTTTCTGTTAAATATACTGAGTGAAATGATATGTGGTTTTCATGAGAAGAAAATCGATTCAGTCAACTAGATGATCATCAATAAACGGAATAAAAAATGAGATGCGGTAATATGATTTGGGATCTGATGTAGGCCAAATTACAACGATGTTTCTGGAATTTCGTAGTTGTTGGAATTGTTATTTCAATACCTGCTGTCGCATATATTTTTAGCTTGTGTGAATATGGTTTTAAACTCTGTGCTGCATTTTGTCCATCTTTTTCGAGAAGCTTGAATAATGTCTTTCACTAAGTTTTTTGCACTGACATGTCAAATGGACACTCTGTAACTGTTTGACAAGGTGTAGGTTATTCCAAGAAATTTCTTAAAACGTATAAATGTTATTATTAAAATTCAAATTACTGATTGAATATAACAACGAAGTAGCTTTCTGTGATATTTCACCAGGCCATTCTTTTATTCCTTCCAATGACGCAAGTATTGGCTCAAGAGTCTCTTTAAAAAGGAAAACCGCTTCATGCCGTTTACACCATCTGGTCTCGCACATCTTTTTGATCCTCTTGTTATTTTGGTTACTAAAAAACTCTTTTATTTTATCTTCCAGAAGTTTTGTGCGCTTCGGACTCGATCGAAAAAAAAGTGCATATTTCAGAGATGAATCCTAAGACGTTTCGAATTGCCTGAATTTTAGAAGAGTCTGAGAGACATAGATTTAAACAATGTGCTACACAATGTGCGTATAGAGCTTTAGGTACTCATTCCGAATAACAGATTGCACTCCTCGGATTTCGCCTCTCATGGAAAGGCTCCATTATATCCTTGGCCTCTTAAATTTTCGAGTTTTAAACCGAGATAGCCGAGTCTCTCCAAAATTACATTTGCCAATGTTTTCCCTGAAATATCATAAACCGGAACAAATGATAAAAAATCCTCTCTCAAAAAAAGGCAGTATCACTCCATCACCACCATCGCGTTACCCTCACACAAAGTGAGACAAACTGTTTCTGTTTGGGAAATATCCGTTGTTTCATCAGCTAATACTGAAAAAAATTTGTTTTTATTAACTTCTTCCACTATTTTCCTTTGTATAAGCTGACTAAATGACTATGATTTCATTCTGTATCATCGGACTCGTATACATTGAATTTTTGGACGATAGAAGTAAGTGGTTCTTCAAAACCTGTCACCTCCATTTTGCTCGAAAACTAAGAAGGCTTCTAATATTTGTCCATTTTTCAGCTGGAGTTGATAATTCAATTTCGTCCAGACTCACTTGAGCCCCTTATTGCAAGACCTTGCTGGCCACATAAAAGTATAGTTTCAATTATTGGTACAAGTTTTTCTCTATTTTCCTTCACATTTTTCTTATTTTGAGTGTCCAGTTGTTTGTCTATGCTTTCGATTTTTTTCTGAATAAGAGCTTCAATATTATCTTCGGCTGTAACTGCGCTACGGTGATATTCAGTTTTTTAAATTTAAATTGAATGATAAAAGAAAACTGCAACACTTCTAAGTAAGTCCTAAACACGTCACCGGTCACACAGTCACAAGATTCCCGACAACGATCTTTCACTAATTGAAAATGACTGATTGAAAAGAAGGGGAATCCAATCACATGACGTCGGAACTCGGAAGATACTCAACTGCATCATGGTTACGGACTTACGGTATATGAGTTTCAGAAGCTAAATATATTTGAAAATTTAAATATCAAATAGTTACAAAGGATTACTGGGTGATTTCTTTTATATATAATAAATGATTCGTTGTTATTAAAAATTGAACATACATATTTATCGAAATGCTTCAAATATTTTAATAAAGCTGATTAGGCAAGATCTAATACAACGCAAAATACTAAGAATACTATCTAGAGCGAACCCAACAAGAACCAAATAGACCGAGAATACAGGAAGAAGTAATAGAACAATAAGTTGAAATTAAAACCAAAAGGCATAGGCATATTATAATATATAAATATATAATATTAATATAGTATATATATATATATATATATTATTATATATATTAGTATATATATTATATATAATTAATATATAATTATTAATATACCTATATATATATTATATATAATATTATATATATTATATATAATATATATATATATATAAATATATATATAATATATCTATATATTTCTTATAATAAATAAAGAATAATAAATAATATTTGTAGTGGTTTTCGCTGAAAATCTGCGACATAGAATACACATAACAAGAGGGGGAGCTGCAAGCCCACATACAAGCACGCCCTCTGAAATAATCAAGTATTAAAAATAATAAAAAGAAAGATATATATATATAATAATAAGATAATTAATATAATAAACCATAAAATAAATATATAGATAATATATATAATAATAGATAATTTTAAAGCATCCGACAAATCCGCATCCGCGGATGTGTAATAATCAAACATCCCGATCCGCATCGCAAATGGCGGAAAAAAGACATCTGCAGCATTCACTAAATACTATTATAGTACATATATATAATATATATATATATATATATATATATATAATATATAATATATATATATATAAAATAATATTATATATATATATATATACTTATATATATATATATATAATATATATATATATATATATAAAAGATATTTTTTTTAATCCGATATATCGATATTTTTTGACCGATAGTATCGAGAGCAATTTGATATTTTTTAAAATATCGATATATCGATATTTTTATATATCGGCATCCCTAACGGATGGTTTAAAAAATAAAATATTTGTTAGATTTATTTTAAGGATTAATATGCTAACAATTATATTTTTCTTATAGTTACCCTAATTATGTCAGAAAATGAACCAGAGAAAAAGGAAAAGCGGGCATACACTTACAATTTTCAAGAAGATTGGAAAGAGAAATATTTTTTTATTTATTTTAAAAACAAATGTATTTGTTTGATTTGCGGTTCAACAGTTGCTATTTCAAAGAAGTGCAACGTTGAACGACATTTTACAACGGTTCATAAAAATTATGATACCGAATATCCTATTAACAGCAGTTTAAGAAAATCTAAAGTGAAAGAGTTGAAAAATATATTAGTTGCCCAACAATTTATATTTACTAAGTCCGTGAATCAATCAAGATTGCACATATACTTGCAATGCACAAAAAACGCTTTGACGAAAGCAACATAATTAAAGAATCAATGCTTGCTGCGTCAGAAACATTGTTTCAAGAGTTTAAAAATAGGAAGGAAATTATATCAGCTATTGAAGATGTTCAATTATCAAGAAATTCAGTCACTCGTAGAATAGAAGCAATGTCTGAAAATATCAAATTACAAAGAAAAAATGATTTAGAAAATTGTATTTTTTTAACTTTACAATGTGATGAATCAACTGATATCTGCAATATTGCTCAAATAAATTTTTTTATAAAGATGGTCTTTAACGATTACTCAGTAAACAGAAGATTCCTTTCAGTTTGCTGCTATACAAGAAATACAGTGGAAATGGACAATATACACAATTATTAAAAAACACATTAAAGAAATTTATCTTTGCCCCTTCAAAACTTGTGGTCCATAACAACCGACAGGAGCACCTGCCATATGATCAGGTTCTGGGTGTTTGGCTTCATTCACATTATGTAAGGAATGATTGCCGAGTTTCCAAATTTTTATTCATTATCAACTGCAGAATCATCATCAACAGGCATATGTATAAAAAGATGTTGCATTATGAACATTGTCATGGAAAGTTGTTCTTAAAAATTCGATACACATTCTTATTCGAGCCAAGCCCTTCAGAGCAGATTTAATTCAAAACAATTGACTGATGAAAACTATGACTTGCTGTGCATGGAACTTATGTTACTTTCTGAAGATTAGATGGCTTGAGTAAGGGAAAAGTACTACAACGATTTGTGGAGCTTCTTCCAGAGATAAAATTGTTTTGATAGAATCCAGAAACCAAACTTATGAAGAACTTACTATCATGGCTGGTTGATAGATTATCTTTTTCTTCACAGATACCTAAACAATCCAAACTAATAACTCAATTTTGATATACTTCAGCGGAAACAAAGAACTCTTAATTGAATTAATTGGAAGATGATAAATTGCATTCAGTCCCAATAATTAAACTTGTGTAGGATATTCCAAAATTAAAGAATGTAACTTCGCCAATTTCTAAATTTAGAGAACTAATTCATAAACTATAAGGAAATTGGAATAAGGATAAATATTCTGAAAATCTCTCGCTGACCTTAAAAAAATAATTTCCGAAATTAGATTTTTCTGATTTTCGTAAATATTCATCCAATCGTTTCATTCATTTTAAATCCATTTGTTGATATTAATTTTTCTGAAATATCGCAAAAGATTGCAAGTATGTTGAATAAAAATGTCAGTATTTTAGAAATGGAAATAATTGATTTTCAATCTGACCTACAATTAAAAACAAGAGTATCACAAACTGATATTTGGAATAAAGGGAAATCTGCTTAGAATATGAATAGGATGGTGCTTTGTAACTGATGAAATGGATGTGAGGGGAGTGTTGGTTTGAAGGAAACACTTCGAAAATCTGCACAATATTAACAGTAATGATGAAGTGTTAGTGAATGTGTGTGTGGGTTTGATGGTGCAAAAGGGAATAGGTATTTTGGGGATGAGGTTATTAGTAAGGAGAGGTAAAGTAGAGTGAGAAGTTGAAGAATGGTAAACTGCAGTATAGATGAATTTATGGTGAAATGATTTAGGGAAAGCGGAGCGAGATTCGGTTTGATGATTGGGATTTGGAAGTTGTGTAATAAAGCGTTATGGAGGTTATAGTTCCAAGGGATTGGAGCAGAGAGGAGTAATAGTACCCTTGTATAAGAGGTAAGGGAGAAAAGGGGAACTGTAGAAATTAAAGGGGATAAGTTTATTGAGTGTTGAGGGAAGAGCTGGTATTTTGCTCGAAAGAGTGCGTCGATTGTGGACTGAAGGACTGATTGGTGAAAGACAAGGGTGGCTTTAGGAGTGGTAGAGGATGTGTGGATCAAAATCTTTACCATTGAAAACAAATGATTGAGAACATTGAGGGAGAAGAAGAATTAAATTATATTAGGTTTATGGATTTTACAACAGGCGATGATGAGTTATTAGTGAAGCTTTATGGCAGGTATTATGATATATGGTTGTTGGTGGTAGGTTCTGAATGCGAATCAAAAATAGTATGGACGATAGTGAAGCCGTGTGTAAGAGAAAATATAATTAAGTGATCAATTGGTGTTGTTTTTAGGGATTAATAGCGGAGTTGGACAGGGTTTGTGTTATGTCTCCTGTTATTCAATTTGTATATGAGATGGGGTTATGAAAGGAATTCGAGAGTGGGATGCAGGACAATGGTTTGTTTAGAATGATGGAGAATGGAGATGAAGTGGAGGGTGCCCTCCTAATTATATGCAGGATGATTTTTGCTTATGTGTGGCGAATCTGAAGAGAGTTAGAGGATCGGTAGAGAGATTTGCAGGGTATTAAAAGGAGGGGTTTGAAAAGTAAACGTAGATAAGAGTGAAGTTATGGTTGGTGAGTGAGGACAGTCCTCAGTATGTAGTTATGTTAGATGGTGAGCAGCTGGAACAAAGTGTCTGAGTTTAAATATTTTAGGTATATGTTGGATGCCAGGAACGGATGATGCAGAGTGTAGAGGAAAGTTGTGAATGGCAGGAAGTTGGCTGGTACAAATTAAAATCGTTGGTGAATGTAAAGGGGACTTGAGTCTTGAGTGCGCTAGGGTCTTACACTAGGGTTATGTTGTTACCTGTGATTATGTATAGTAAGTGAGAACTTATGGTCTGGAATAAGAAGTATAGATCTTAAAGTTCAAAATGTGTTCAGATGGACAATTCTTAAGGAGCGATGTCGGATGTTTGAGAAGAATCTAATAAAATGAGAATGAACTTATTAGAGAGTTGTGTGGTTTGAAGAAAGGGGCAAATGAGAGAAATAAATGGAAAGTATGTTTGAGATTGGTTTTGGTCATTGTGGAAGGAGACATAGATAAGTCGGTTGCGGTCTAAGCGGTGTATAGTGAGATGAGGTGTGTTGGGAAACCGACGGCTGGGAGACCGAAGAGAAAGTGGATCGAGTCGGTGGAACGAATGTCTGAAGGAGAGAAATGCGAGTTTGGCAGAGGCGAGAATAAAGGTGCATGATAGGAGAGAATGGCGGGGTTTTGTATGGGGGCGGGGTTTTGTATGGGGGCATGGTTGTGGCCCACCTGGGCCAAGGGATGAACCCTTACATTGACGATTTACCATAGTGAGGGCCCGTCGCGGTCCCATGAAGCTCTAGGGTGGATTTTCTGTCTGTGACGAGTTTCACTAATTAAAGGGGCGGTAAGGCTGGCTTTCTTTTCTGATTTTCGTAAAATTCATCCAACCGCTTCATTCATTTCAAATCCATTTGTTGATATTAATTTTTCTGAAATATCGCAAAAGATTGCAAGTATGTTGAATAAAAAAGTAGTAAAGAAGAAAGAAAATAATTGATTTTCAATCTGACCTACAATTAAAAACAAGAGTATCACAAACTGATATTTGGACACTTATGGATGAATGAAAATATCCACTTCTAAAGGAAAAATTTCAATGGTTAAACGCCTGCTTTGGATCAACTCACCTTTGTGAAAGTGGCTTTTCGACAATGAAATTTTTAAAATCAAAGTTCAGATCCAGAATAACAAATGAATAATTGCATGACTCTTGCTGTAACACCTTATGTACCAGAGTACGAAAAACTGGCAGAAGACATGCAATGCCAGTCTTCACATTGATTATTAATGTTTTGTTTGTCCTGTATTGTATTTCATTTGTTATTGATTATTAGCAGAGGTGGGCGTTCCGCAATTTAAGTCAGCAATTCCGCAACTGCGGACTACCAAAAAAATTGCGGAATTGCGATAATTTGAAAAAAGTTGCAGAATTGCAGTTAGCGGAATGCCTAAATCATTCCGTAATTTTAGTCCGCAATTCCGCAGTTAGAGGACTACAAGCCCTAATTAAGGTTTATTTGTTTTCAATTTTTAAATTTTAAAAACGATGTACAATATTAGTCTATAGATATGTCACAAAAATAATTTGGCAAATAAAAATAATTTCATTTAATTTTAATATTTTAATATATATTATATATATAATAAGTATATTATAATTATATTGTATATATATATATTATATATATAATATATATTAATATCTTTCAAAAAAATAAATATTTATATATTTTACCTGTAATAAAAGTTTAAGTAAAATGGTTATGACAAAAAAAAAATTTGCAAAAAAATTTTTGTATCTACTCCATATTGGCAGATGAGAACTTTTGTGACACTGGATTTTCTAAAAACATATTATTGCAGGTGGCTGTAAAAAAAAAAAACTTCCCGCACCAACCCGTTTCAGTATCAGTGTGTGTCACGAGATCTGTATGTACGGTGTTGTATCCTGTAGCAAGTAAAAAAGTAGATCCTTATAAAATCGCTCATGATTATTTATTAATGATTATTTAAATTATTTATTAAATGACTTATGACAAAGGAAAACGTGTCAAACGTTTAGCATCACATGCAGCTATGACAAAAATCTCTTTCAAGTAATAAAGCTGCTGCTCCAGTCTAGCCGAAGATGGAATCAGTGTTCCAACACTATCACAGTCAGGTGTTTGGCGAGCTGTTATAAGAAGTGGCGAAGATGCGAAGCGTAAAATAAAATCTATTTTGCAAGAAGAGAAATATTTCTGCCTTCATTTTGACGGTAAGCGAATTGCAAATCACGAGTATCAAGTGGTAATCTTAGAGGATTGAAAATAGGTATAGTAAAATGTGAATGTTGATTATCACAGTATATTTTTAATGCAAAGTTTGGTGAATCAATTTGATGCATGGAAGAATTTCAAAATAATCGTATGTGACACAACAGCAGTAAATACTGGACGAGTGAATGGAATTGTTCAAAAATTAAAAACTGAAATGGTCACATGAGGATTTGATCAGCCACAGTACATTGGCTGCCATCATCATATTCTTGATAGAATCTTAAAGTATGTGTTAGACTTATTCAATCCAATTTCTTCTACCAAACCAACTATCAACTATGAATTCGTGGACGAAGTGATAAAACAATACGATGTTTTGCAGCAGTCCTACAAGCCAGAGAGTGAAATGATAACTATTCAAAATTCAGGTTGGCGAGATGATTTTAGATTTCTGTATGAGTTATGTAGAGCATTCAGTTTCCTTAAAGAAACTAGTGTGTACCCCGTAATTAATTGGAAGAGAAAAATTTACCGTCTCTTCACAATGCCAAATGGAATTCACGTGCTTTATATGCTTCTTATTTCGTACTTCCTCCATCCTAAATGGAGAATCACGGGAACACGGCGCTATTCATCTCAAAATACAATGCAAGAGCCTACCTGTTTTTCTAACCCAATGTTCAATGCATCAGATTCACCAGAAATTGATGGATTAGAATTTCCGAATTAAATTGCTCTGCAGCCATGAATTTGCTTTTGTAACTCACTGAATGTTGACAGATCCGGTTTGTAGATTATACCACAGACGAACTATTTGTGACCGAAAACGAAAGGTGAATTAATGGAAGAACTGTACCAGAAATGATGCAAAAAAGATAAATATTTGAATCTGAGGCTTCATAGAACTAATACATTGTTGGACTCTGCACTGCAATGTACTTAAAGTATCAGAAATTTCAGTCATTGATGACCTAACATTTTTACATGAATTTGAACGAAATAATCTGTCAATTTCTCGTCTATTATTGTCATTATTAAAAAGTTCATTGATTTCTAATGCCGTCGCAAAAAAAAAGTTTTTCTTTTTTTTTTTTCTTTTGGGGTTTATAGCCCATAATATATATATATATAATATAATATATATATTATATATTATATATATATACTATATATATAAATAATATTATATAAATATATATATATATATATATATATATATATAATATATATATATATATATAATATATATATATATAATATATATATATATATATTGTTATGGATTTTTTTAAAAATTGCTAATTTTGAATAAAAAGGTTATGAAATTTAATTTTTTCAACTGTTTTGAACTTATTTTAATACACCAGGATAATATAAATATTTTACTATTTATTTACCAAACTTTAAAGTATTGTGTGGCAGTATCTGGCAAAAATGACAGATTTGGTGAATTATTCAGTGTTTATTATATTTTCACGTTCAGTTGCTATCCTGCTTTCACGGGAGTTGTGTGTGTTAGCGATGATTTACACCTTTTATTATTTGTTATAATTAGTGTATACTAGTGTTTTATATTATTTTAATAATAATACCATTATTTTCAGATATTTTGGTAGTTTATAAAAGTGATCAAATATGGGTAAAGTTAGTGATTTGAGTCCACGGAAAGTCGGACAGATTAATGTGTTATTGCAAGTGAGCAACTTAAAACAGAAAGAAATTGCAGCAAAACTTGGGGTTTCAACTCAAACAGTTAGTAAT
This sequence comes from Trachelipus rathkii, assembly GCA_015478945.1. Taxonomy (NCBI): domain Eukaryota; kingdom Metazoa; phylum Arthropoda; class Malacostraca; order Isopoda; family Trachelipodidae; genus Trachelipus; species Trachelipus rathkii. The sequence goes on along the minus strand of JABUQX010004232.1, from coordinate 20,108 downwards.
ATTAAAAAGAAATTGAAATACGGTCACAGTTTGAGCTCAAATAGGGTTGGCAAATGTGGAAAGAAAAGAAAAACAACACCCAGGGAGGACAGAAAAATAGTTCAAATGGCTCTGAAAAATAGAAGACTATCATGTAGGAAACTTTCCAATGTTCTATCAGCAGAGGGGATTATTATTTCTAGAAGAACCGTCAATAGGAGGCTATTAGATGCTGGATTAAAAGCCTATCGTCCAAGAAAGAATCCTAGACTAACTTTAGAAATGAAACGGGCACGTAATGCCTGGGCTCAGACTCATATTCCTTGGACTTCTGAGCAATGGGAGCAGGTAAGAGCTATTATTTCTTTTATCACTCATAAAAGAGCATTTGTTATTAGTAAAATCGCAATGACACTTGAAAATATCATTATTACTGAATTATCAACCATCTATGGTTTAAAATCATGAATTTCTGTACTTGTTTCACTACTTGCATCATCTTCTATGCTTTTCCTACTGTTCATATTGTGTTTTATATTGCTCCAGATTGTATTCTCTGATGAATCCACCATTGCTGTGCTTGATTATCGTGTGCAGAGCGTCAGAAGGGGATCAGGTGAGAATTTTAAACCGATGCCTTGAAAAAAAAAAGCGGTAAAATTTCCACAGAAAAATCCATGGTGTATGGGGTTGCCTATTTCTCGTTCATGGCCCAAGTCGATTTGATGATTGTTGAAGGCACCATGGACCAGCATAAGTATATAAATGTACTACAAACTCGTTTACTACCTCAAACAAGGGATTGGTTTGGCGATAGACCTTGGATTTTTCAACAGGACTCCACCCCGTGTCATTCAGCGAAGTTAGTAAAGAGATGGTTCGCACAGAATGGCTTAGAGGTACTTCCATGGCCTGGAAATTCACCTGACATGAACCCTATTGAGAGTTTGTGGTCCGTGTTGAAAGATGAAATACACGATGTTCCAATTACGGCCAAAGTAAAGCTCATGGAACGTCTTATTCAGGTTTGGTTTCATTCCGAAAAAAATCCGGAATTTGTGCAGAACTTTAATTACTGGCATGCCCAGTCGCGTTAAAGCACTTGCAGGTGCCAAAGGTGTCCAAACCAAGTACTAAAATATTTTATATTGTCCTGATGTATTAAAATAAATTCAAAAAAATTGGAAATAAATTAAATTTCATAACCTTTCTTATTCAAAAAAAAGCAAATTTTTAAAAAAATCCATAATAAATATGCCAGTAACAAGTATCTGAGTTTATATATTTAGTATATATATATATATATATCGTATATAATATAATATACTATAATATATAATATATATATACTATATTATATAGTATATATATAATATATATTATATAATATATATAATATATATATATATATATATAATATATATTATATATTATATTATATATATATAATATAATATATATATATCTATATATATATATATATATATATATAATATATAATTATATATTATATATATATATATATGTATGTATATATATATATATATATAATATATATATATCTATCCAACTTTCAGGTGAAGCCTTCTAAGGGGAGGTTTGAGCACCTGTTTGTGGACATGGACCTGCTGATGACCACAGCCCTCCACCCCCATTTCAAACTTCCAGTCGTTGAGTTCCTGAATGAGGACTTGAAGGAGATCATCAGGAAGAGGGTTATCAGTGAGGTGCTGATAAACGTGACTCCTGGTCACGACAACGATGGTGCCGCCCAAGAGCAGGAGCAGGTGGAAAACGAAGGTGAATGACAACAAGACTCTGGCTCCCGACCATGCTGAGGAGGACTTGAAGAAGGCCTTTGAGATTTGGAACAAGCTGAAGGTGAAGAGGACCACCCCTCTGTCTGTGGACCTGTTCCCCCAGCAGCACAGAGAAGCCTGGTTGGACCTCTTTATCAAGTACAATACCCCTGTCCCCTCCTCCGCGGCTGTGGAGAGATTGTTCAGTTTGGGCTCTAATGTTCTCAGGTCTAGGAGGTCATCCCTGAATGATGAGAACTTTGAGAAGCTGGTGTTTCTGAATTGAAATATGTACCTCTTGAATTTGAAGTGCCTGTGCCAGAGGAGTAGAGTGGAGTGAGGAGGAGTGAGGAGGAAGGAGGAGATATCGCAATAATTAGATTAGAATCCGAAGCGGAATAAAAGAGAAATTTCTACAATATATATATATATAATATATATTATATATTATATATATATTATATATATATATATATTATATAATATATATTATATATATATATATATATATATTATATATATATATATATATTATATATATATATATAATATAGCATATAATTGTTAGTATATAATAGTCATTGTCCCTCCTTCCTCCTCCTTCTCCTTTGCACAGCTTGAAGCAGATCCTCTGGAGAGCTCTGGGAGAACGAGTTTTGAGGTGCCTGATGGAATAATCATGCTAGTTCTACTGAAAGGACGTAAAAAACCCTACCTGAGAGTAAAAACGTGTAAACTCGAAGGCACTGGTGCAAAACATCGTCGTTGACCATTGTCCAGAAATAGGTTTCTCTAGAGGTGCTCATAGGTAAGAATTTTCGGGCCAGAAGAAGAAGATGCTGGACCAACTGGAAAAGCAGAGAATACCCTTCCTGGGAATTGTTCTAGATTCACTGGCCAACAAAGATTTTGAGACAAAACATTTGAAGGACATTTTATAAGTAACTTGTTGCCCTGATTCCGAAAATGAACTCCGTTTTCCTAGATTGGCTCTAGTTTTGAGATACACTGGGTGGTCACAAAAATACATTAAAAACACAACATTTTATGTTAGGTTGTAACGTAATCACAAAAAAAACACGAAAGATATATATCAAATTGTTAATGAGCAAGTACATAAAATGCTAATAGGTCAAAACATTCAATTCAGTCCAATGAAATTCACAATCAATGCATTACAAATCGCTGTCTATTTGATTGTCTTCTGGGTGCAGAATGTGACAATCACGTTGAAGCTCAGAACAAATAGTGCCATCATGTGTGTAGTCCCATCTTCTTTGAGTATCTTTCTTCCATTCACTATGATATCTATGATGGAACCTCTACCTTGTTCCTCAGTATAAACATCCTAGATTATCCGGGTAAACCGATTCTAAGTGAACTAATTGTAGAAAGTGGAACATTTTATGCTCATATCTAGCATTAAATTTTTGAACGTCTGAAAGCATTTTCTGTACGAGTTCTACATAGTTTGGCAGATTTATTAGGTTGCCCAAAAAGTCTGAAACAACCAAGAGCAAAACTTTTCCAGCAAGATGTTAACAATCAATCATCATGGAATTTTATAGAAATTGTTCATCCTTGATGATTTAAACGGCGAATTTGAGGGCCGCCAAAGATTCAGCCTTTGAGTTTCTCCATACTCAAACCTGGAAAAAATTCTGCACAATATATTTGAACATTCACCATCTTTGTTCTAGGGCCCTAACAAATTGCTTCATCAGTCCTAGTTTAATGTGGAGTGGTGGGAAAAATAATTTTTCCTCTGTCAACCCAGTGGTTCGTTAATGATATTGGATGCACCTACAGTCATAATTTCCCTAGCAGGCCATACAACTTTTCCCAGTGGTCTTTCTTTAGCCCTACTATTCCCAACAAGCATATCTGAAACAAGGGTACTTATATTACCTCCTTTTTCTTCCTTTTCAGTATTATCGTCATACTTGTCACGTGACTCCAATCTTGTTTGCTATTGGTCGATAATCGATCGCGCCATTTTTCGCCTTGAACAAGCTTTCTAGAACCGCTCCTTTATATCGTCCAAAATAACCTGTTTTCATTACAAACAATTCGCCAATACTTATAAAAACTTATTCTGTGAGCATCAAGGATTTTATTACAAACCTTTAATGCTCCATTTGTCTTAAGTGCATCCCTTGCCCTCGAATGCTACAAGGTCAGTTATTTGTGAAACCTAGTTCTTATTATCCATATTTGCTTTTGTGATACTTTACAATCCTGTGTTTTATGGCAATGGTGTTATTAGTGAAAAAGATGCAGCAATTTTATGTTCTTCATTATACAATACGATTATTTAATTTTAAGTAATTTTTAATATTTTATTCAATAATACAGCGAAGCTACGTTCAAAATTTCATATATTTTATGTAATAGCTCCTCTGTTCGTAGAGGAACTATATTTCCTCCTTTTTCTTCCTTTTCAGTATTATCGTCCTACTTGTCACGTGACTCCAATCTTGTTTGCTATTGGTCGATAATCGATCGCGCCATTTTTCGCCTCTAACAAGCTTTCTGGAACCGCTCCCTTATATCGTCCGAAATAACCTGTTTTCATTACAAACAATTCGCTAATTCTTATAAAAACTTATTCTGTGAGCATCAGTGATTTTATTACATACAAACCTTTAATGCTCCATTTGTCTTAAGTGCATCCCTTGCCTTCGAATGTTACAAGGTCAGTGACTTGTGAAACCTAGTTCTTATTATCCATATTTGCTTTTGTGATACTTTACAATCCTGTGTTTTATGGCAATGGTGTTATTAGTGAAAAAAGATGCAGCAATTTATTTCAATTCATTATACGAATACGATATATTTAATTTTAAGCTTAATTTTAATATTTTATTCAATAATACAGCGAAGCTACGGGAATGTTGTTCATAATTTATTTGTAATATTTTACCCTAAATCAAATGTAAAAGAGAAAAACGTATCATTTCTCATTGCGTAACTTTTAAATTATATTATCTGACAAGCAATATTATTGTATATTATTATAATTATATTATTATATTATATATTATAATATATTATATTATAGTATATAGTATAGTATTATTCTGCCTCTCAAGGGATTTTGACAACCGAAAACGAGTTTTGTTACTACAGCCTTCTGAAACTCAGTTACGATCCTCTGAAACGTACATTGGGTATGAAGGAGAATAAAGAAAACGAGTTTTGTTACTACAGCCTTCTGAAACTTCAGTTACGTCCCTGAACGTAACATTGATGCCCCTGGAGTTTTGCCGTCGCTATCCCGGCATTTCTGCAATCACATCTTGAAGCAGAAGTTTAATTCCATAATATTAAAAAAAATTATTAATTTATTTTACTGAACAAATTTAAAAAATTTTTTTTTTTGAAATATTATCAGGCCCATATTCTGGCCCAAATTACCAATTTCAATTATTTATTTTTAAATCATTTCGGCCCATAAAAGCGGCTTACTATATATTATTGTTACCATTTATACACCTATTTGTTAAAATTTACTCTGTCTTTGGTCTCCGACCATCATATTTTTCATATTTAGCGTATGTAAGTTGCGTTTTTAGCGCATTTAATTTCGTAATTGTCCTCAAAATATTTTTACAATTTAATAATATTTTAATCATCATATTACATTATTTTAGCCCGTAAAAGCGGCTACATTTATTAATATTTATATATTTCCTCATCCATTGATATACTTTTTTGTAGTATTTAGTCTATTTTTTGGTCCCTGACCATTAATTTTTCATATATATATAGCTTGGGCAATCGCTCTTAGGCAACATTTTATTCTTTTTGATCTCCGAATATTGTCTTCAACAATTTTTATCTACTATTTTACATTTTATATTTTTCTTTTTCTGTAATCATGTCCCCCCCTGACGCGGCAAATACTGAAAAATATGAATGTTTTATTTCCAACAGCCGCTTCAGACAGGGGAATTCATCTGTGTATATACTGGTTAAGTTGTCACCAACGACCTCACCGATTTGACCTATCACATTACTCGAGACTCCAGCTGGAAATCCACCAATAGAGCTTGCACGATTCAGAGCTCTTTTAAATATCTTGCCTGTTCCCGTATTACAGCGCCTGAAAGATGTTTTACCCTCCTTACATTCCCACAACCAGCCCTATACTCAACTGAAATCCGAACTTTTAAACCGGCTTGGGGAAACCGATGCCGAAAAAGTAAAAAAACTTTTGACTGGTGGCTCTCTTGGAGACCGTCTTCCTTCAGTACTGCTATCAGATATGCTAAATCTCCTTGACGGTCCTCCCGTAGGTAATTGTATTCATATTGTTCGCCATCTCTTTCTACAAAAACTCCCCACAGAGATGCAACTGCGTTTAGCAACGGTTGATCCAAACTGCTCATTGCAAGAGCTCGCTACTTATGCAGATAGGGTTTGTAAAGCGAAACCTCTTACGACAGCAGACATACCATCACAAGTTTCGCATATCACGGATCCCTCAGGTAATAATAACTTAGCACCAGCGTCACCTTCACATGTAAATGAATCAGTCAATGCCATTAGGCACCCACCGGCCCCAGAAAATACTTATATTTTATCACAACTACAGGTGTTACAGAACACCATCATGGACTTAACCACTAGATTACGAGCTTTAGAACCTCCGTTACTTCATAGAAGGTCGGGAATTCCATGTTGTAACTGATCATTTACCCATCACGCATGCCATTACAGCTTCCAGAGTGAAACAGTCCCCTCGTGAAGCACGTCACCTTGAATTCATTGCCCAATTCACAACTGATATCCGCCATATAAAAGGAAAAGACAACATTCCTGCCGATGCTCTTTCCCGAATTAACGCTATTTCTCCTTTACCAGACATTGATTTCGTCGAAATGGCTCGTCTGCAGCAACTCGAAGAGATTGTTTTTCCTAGTGCTTCTTCTTACGACATCCAAACTGTAGAAATTTTTGGTTTTCCCCCTTTGTTATGCGACGTCTCTTCCGCACACCCTCGTCCAGTAGTACCTACCCCCATGCGTAGAAAGGTGTTTCACACCATTCACGACGTGTCGCACCCAGGGGTAAAAGGTAGTCAAGTCAAGATAGGTAAGCATTTCGTTTGGCCGTCCTTACTAAAGGATGTTAAACAGTGGACAACGCAGTGTCTCAACTGTCAAAAATCCAAAGTGCACAGGCACACTGTCGCCACCTCTTCAGCAATTTCTCCCCCCTGGTGAACGTTTTGACCAGGTGCACATTGATTTAGTCGGCCCTTTACCACCCTCAGATGGTTTCACACATATTTTAACGTGCATAGACAGATACACTCGATGGGTAGAAGCCATTCCCTTGCGTGATACTTCCGGCGAGACAATGCTCAGGCATTTTTGTACAACTGGATAGCCAGGTTTGGCACTCCGTCGGACTGTGTCCACAGAACCAGGTAGGCAGTTTGAGTTCTTCACCTCTGGAAGGAACCTTATGACTTTAATCGGCTCTAAGCGCCTTCGCTCTTGCAGCTACCATCCGCAAGCTCAAGGGCTCATAGAGAGGTTCCACCGACAGCTAAAGGCCTCTCTTATGGCCCATGGAACACCGGAAAATTGGTCCGAAACTCTTCCTCTTGTTCTCCTCGGCATCCGAACTTCGTACAAAGAACACCTTAAATGCTCCTCTGCTGAGCTCGTCTATGGCTCCACCATTCGAATACCTGGCGAGTTCGTACTTCCCTCTCCAAAAACTACGAACCAGCACACCTTCCTGTCCCGCCTTCGTCAGTGTACTGAGGCATGGAAGCCGTCTTTGCCACGCCACCCTCCCCGTCCTACTTACATGCCTG
>JABUQX010004232.1:0-5000 GCA_015478945.1 Trachelipus rathkii | reverse complement strand
CTGATGATATATTATATAACATATATGATATAGATCCATATATATCATATATAAATATATATATTCTATATTATTCTATATCTATTTATATAAAATTCCTTCATCACCTTTTCGCCCCAAGCTGTTATAAGGTCTAAGAATCATCGGAAAGAAAAGCAGTAGAAGAAATATTACAAAAGTCGAAAAGAAAGCCCCAGCCTTCCCCCTCCCTCTGTACCATTAATTAGTAATGACTCGTCGCACTCAGAAAATCCACCTATAGCTTCACGGGACTGCGACAGACCCTCACTATGGTAAATCTTCAATGTAAGGGTTCATCCCTTGCCCAGGTGGGCCACACCATAACCCCTCACAAAAACCCGCCATTCTCTCCACTATGCACTTTATTCTCGCTCTGCCCAAACTCACATTTCTTCCTTTCAGACATTCGTTCTGAACTCAATACACTTTTTCTTCATCTCACAGCCGGTAGTTTCCAACACACTCACCAGCTATCATCCGCTAAACAACCGACATCAATTCATCCTTTCCACTGACCAAAACCATCTCAAATATTTATTCTCTTCAGTTTACCCATTTCTTCACACCACACACTCGCTAATACGTTCATTCCTCATTTATCCAATCTTCTCAACACTAGCATCTTTCCTAAGATTTCCATTCGAACACATGAACTTTAGATCATACTTCTATTCAAGCCCATAGTCTCCACACTATACAAAACAAGGAACAACATACCGCATGTAAGACCCTACACTCTCAAAAGGGACTAGCCTATACATTCACCAAACATTTATTTGCACCAGCCACCTTCTTGCAATAACAATATACCCTAAATATTTAAACTCAACACTATGTTCCAGCTGCTCACCATCTAACATAACTTCCACTGGACTGTCCTCACTCACAAACCATAACCTACTCTTATCTACGTTTACTTTCAAACCCCTCCTTTACACACCCTTCCAAATTCTCCTACCAATCCTCTCAAAACTCTTCAAATCGCAAACAAAACCCAAATCAATCTCATATAATAGGTAGGGTACCCTCCACTATCTCCATTCTCCATCATTCTAACACCCTTTCCTGTCACGCCCACCTTCAATTCTTTTAACCCCATCCATATACAATTGAATAACCAAGGAGATATAACACAACCCCTGCCTCACTCCCTATTAATATTAAAAACCAATCACTTTTACACCATTTATTCTACACACGCCTCACTATCGCCATACATTCTTTTGATTCCATTCAGAAGCTACCACCAACACTAATATCACTAGCTCCTGCCAATAGACTTTCCCGTATTAACCCTATCAATACCCCTGTTGCAAATCCACAAAATAAATACAATTTATTCTTCCTTCTCCCTCAATTTCCCTATCATTTGCTCAATGTAAGAAGATTGATCACACATCCTCACTACTCCAAACGCACTTGTTCTCACCAATCAGTCCTTCATCACTCGCGCACTCTTCACCAAATACCAACATATATCTTTCCTATAACACTCAATAAACTTATTCCCCTATAATTTTTACAGTTTCCCTTCCTCCCTACCCTTATATAAGGGTACTATTACGCTCTCCTCCAATCCCTCGAAACTACCTCCATAAACGCTTTATAACACAACTTCAAGATCCAATCAATCAAAAACTTCATTCTTGACATTTCACCAGTAATTTCTCTATACCTGCAGATTTACATTCTTCAACTATCTCACTCTACACATTTCCTCTTCTTTGCTAATAACCTATCCCCAAAATACCTATTCCATTTTCAACCATCAAACCCACACACAGTCACTAACACCTCAGTACTGCCAATATTATACAGATTTTCGAAGTGTTCTCCCACACTCCCTCACATCCAATTTCATCAGTTACAAAAACACATCCCTATTCATTATTCATGACCAGGTTCCCCTATTCAATTAAACTTTCGCCTTCCCCAGAAGCTTCCTATCCCTTGTATGCCCCATTCATCCTCCTTCCAAACGTTATTACCTCTTCGTTTTCTCTACGTATGATCTTTAGCATTCTTTTTTCCTCTTTATATAATTCCAAGCCATCTTTCTTTTGAAACTTTCATCATTTGCTTTTAATACATTCAACCACGCTTTTTTTTTTTACTTTTTTAACCCTTGCATCACCTCTCATTCCACCACTCACTGTTACATTCTACTTCCTACTTTAGCACAAACCACATATTCTTTTGCACTGCTAAACAATTGCTTCCAGATTATTAGTTCAGCTTGTTCAGATTCAACGATTGACTTCGATTTTATCTTACTTATCCCTTATTACTGTTCACTAAACTTCTCCCTCTTAATTTTACTCCTTTCGGATCACCTTCCTCTCCATCCAAATCACACTAACTTAATTTTACATAAGAACAACCAAAATGATCCGAAAATCCCATTTCTAAACACCTCCCTATTTAACATCCAACATATACTTCAACATCTCCTTCTTCACAACACAAAATCAATCATAACTTTTTACTCGATACCCTCTACCTACACAACTCTAGTATACTTATGATACTCTTGTTTTAAAGAAAGTATTATACACAATACCTCTCTCCTCACAGAAATCAATCACCTTCACACCATTCTCATCTTCTCCCGACACCCAAAACCACCTGTTATACACCTTTTTTGATATAATAATATATATATAATATATATATATATATATATATATATATATATATATATATATATAATTATATATATATTATATATATATATATATATATACACTAGTATATTATAAAATCCGTATATAATAGTCAATATTTAGGCCTAGAAGGGGTATTGGTAATACTGTATAATTTAAAACATCTTTAATATACATAAATTGTTGTCATTGTGCCAAAAAACAAAAAAAAACATTTTTTTAAAAAAAAAACGTTTTTTTTGCAAAAAAAAAAAACCAAATTAAAAAAACCGTTTTTTTTCACGACCCTATAATAATTATATATATATATATATAATATATATATATAATAATAATATAAATATAAATATATATATATAATATATATATATATATATATATTGTAAATATATAATTATATATTTATATAATTATATATATATAATATATATATATAATATATTTAAATAGTTCTTAAATATATATGTATAAATATAATATATATATATATAAATATTTTGAAATATATATATATATATATATATATATATATATATATATATATATAATATATATATATAATATAATATAATTATATATATATATATATATATATTAATATACCGATATATATATATTAACCGATACAGAAAAGAAGCCGATACCGATACTCTATTTTTTTAGGTGCCGAAACCGATACCGATACTTTAATTAATATAATAATTACACAGTAATAAGATAGAACATTGTGCACTGCTAGCCAACTCAAGATTGCATTCCCTGTACAAAAAATACATAGTCATTTATATTTCATATGTGGTTGTGCCCAAGTATATTTGTTTTATAAATTAAAATATACCTTTAAGGAATAATAATTGCAAATATAATATTATAACTTTTTTATGTTTGTGTTTATTTAAAAAATATTCCATTTCCATTTTAAAGTAAGTATTAACAAAGCTACTAGCTTTTATGTTTTAAGTTTTTAACATTGATTACAATTTACAAGAAGATTCTTAACTGCTACAATATAAAGAATAAAAATAATGAAAGAAGAGACCTCAATTATTCAGCCGAAAAGTTAAAATAAAAAAACGCTATTACTCAAACATGACATAATAAAATACTCCTTTAAGATAGATATCAATCAAACTTAAATTCAAAAATTTACAAATTGTGATGCAAAAACATAAGCTTTCACTAGTATCTGCGAGAGCCTGTTCCTTTTTGGGGTGTTTACATTCCTACCTACACTATAAATACGCTCTCTCTCGACTGATGAAGGATGTGCTGAAAATTATTTTGCCTGAAAGCACTGATAATAATGAAACCTTGGCCATTTGAGACTGTCTCTTCAGTTTCGAGAGGTCCCTGTGTGATCTTTGAAGGTGAATGAGATCCATGCAATTTCGGCATGACTTATAAAGGTAACATATCCAAATTCTATCTTCAGTAGTTTATTTGCTTTGAAAAAGCCACCATCTCACTATCAGTACCTTTGCCAGGGTTGAGATAAGGCGCTTCCACTTTCTCTGTCTAATTTTTTTTTGTCAAGCGAGCAAGCTCCTCGGTTATGCCATTTTAATGCATTCTAGAAGGGGTTCACCGTCGGAGGTTGCCATTCTTGTGGGTTTCAGCTAGCTTAAGAATTCCTTATTAGAAACTTTATTATTATTTTTTTAAAACAGTTGTCACCGCGCTCACGGGCAGAAACCTATTCAAGGAGTGGGTGTTAACGCCTCAAAAATCCAATCTAAACGCAAATACGCAGATGAGGCACAGACGCAGGCTTAAAGGTGAAATTAAATTGAGTAGGAAACCACAGATGATGGAAGAGAATTCCACAGAACAGAGGCAGAAAGAAAGAAGCAACCCAGCAAACCAGTCTGGAGGTACACATCGGAACACAAATCATGTCCGACACAGCACCCCTGTTGCTACGAGGGCGTCGTAAAAGGTGGCTGGTACGCGAGGGGATAGTTCCCTCGAGCACTTGCTCTACGGTACCTATAGAAAAGGATAAAGCACCAACATCGCGCGCAAATATAAAGGGTCAAGGTGAACTAGAAAGTACATGACAGTTATAAGTCTTGGCCTTTGACTCGACCCATACCAAAAGCCGGATGAAACAAGAAGCCCCCGCCCCCCCACAGATATGAGAGCAGCGTACTCCATACAAGGCGGATGAGACCCTTGTATAGGTGAAGAAAAACTGAGAAGAGGAAAAAAAGTCTCGCACTCTAAACAGAAACTCCCATTTCTTTGAGGCCGCCTAGCAACCACTGTGATTGAAGTTTTCAAAACATTTTTTTGGTTATGTTAAGGCAAGGATGTTTA
>JABUQX010004231.1:5000-17500 GCA_015478945.1 Trachelipus rathkii | reverse complement strand
ATATATAGCAAGAATATATATATATATATATATATTTATACACATATATATATATATATATATATATATATATATATATATATATATATATATAAACGGTATTAACATTGATTTTTTTCTGAACATTTTTTCAAAACATTCCATTCTAATTTTCAGGTTGGTGAATTCTTATAGGAAGTTGGTGAATTTTCTGCCATAGGAAGGTTCCGAAGTAGAGTGACACAAATTTTTTTTTCTCTTCCCTATCTTCACAAACCAGAAAGTAAAATATTTATATGGTTTTATTATTTTTTTATGCATTATATTATAAATTATTATAAAAATTATATTTATTGTATACTCTTTTATTATTATATTATTATATTAAGTTAAAGTTTTTGCTCAGAAGTTTATTTTCTATTTTAAATAGGTTTAGTTTATAGTTTAGTTAGTTATAGTTAGTTATTAGGTTATAGGGAATAGGTTAGGGGTTAGGTTAGTTAGGGTTAGGTTAGGTTAGGTGCCTTATTTTAAAATGCCAACTTTTCTATTTTCACATCTTAAAAAGGATAAAAAAGAATTTTTTTGTCAAATAACACCATATAACATTTTTAAGACTCTTTTCTTTTTAAAATTTGCATTTATGGTGTTGCAAAATTGCTAATAACGTATAATCGTCATTCTTAATTCTGTTATATATCTATCACTGGTGTCTCATTTTATTTAAAATCTACACAAAACAAACCTAATCTCTCTTAATACTATTCTAAATATTGCTCATAGGCTATGCTTAGACTTTCAAGATCCTAATTTTTTAATTATATTATTTAGTGTATTTAAAGAAAATTGCTATTACTTAAACATGGAAGAAAAATTGCTAACATTATTGAATACCAAAAAGAACATGCTTTTATATTTTTTGACTCTACCCAAATTTCTTATGTTATTTGAATTTTATATTTCATTTGTTTAGTTATGACAAAATAATTATTTTAAAAAATTCGTAGGTATTACCGATGTAATAATTATGGATATATCGAATGTAAATTTTGTTGGTCACGAAATACACCTTTCTCTATATATATATATATATGGTATATATATATATATATATATATAGTTATATATATAAAGATAAATATATATATATTATACAGAAAGAATATATATATAGTATATGTTAAGTTATTATATATATGTATATATATATATATATATATATATATATATATATATATATATATGTTATATATATAATATATATAGGTAAAACCCCTGCTTTTAACGCCCACACGGAACGGGAGCCTGGATCAAAAAAAAAAATTTTCACAGGTAGCCTCTATGAAAAAAAAAAACGTTTTAGGGTACAAAATGCAAAAAAAAAAAAAAAAAAAAAAGAAAAGAAAAGAACTCTATATCTCAAAAACTACACAGCTACCGGGAAAATATATTTTTGAAATCCTGGTAAAATTTTAGTAAGGAAAATGTATCAAAGAATAAATTCTGGCCTCTGCACCGATGTAGGTCATTGGTTCTTCCTGGGAACTACATGGGGTAGATTCTCCTGAGGGTCTCCTTTGAATTCCCTGCTCTTTGGTATTTGCGTCGCGGGGTTCCTCCGTCTCGCTCTACGGGGGTATGGAAAACGTCCCCCTCAGGGTGTTCCCTTGTTGCTCGAGCCTCACATTGCCGTGTGTATTACAAATAATTACAAATAATTACAATTGCCAAATTACAAATTACAGCGACTAATACAAATAATATAATGTGACTTGTTAGAACTGGTAAAAAAATTCATTTGACCCTAGAACATCTATTTATGTATCATAGATACCTGTGAAAATTTTTTTTTGATCCGAGCCCCCGTTCTATATATATATGAACTTTGTCCATATATATGTATTATGTTAAGAGCATATATATATATTAAGTTGTTATATATATACATATATATATATATATAGCATAGTATATATATTATATATTATACAGCAGCAAAAACATAAACAACAGGCATTTGGCGGCTGATAGAGCTGCTAAATATATATATATATGCGGTATATATATTTTTTTATATATATATATTATATGGTTATATATATATATGTAGCAGAAAGTATATATATATATATGGTTATATATATATATTATAATATATATATATAATATATATATATGGTGTAAGACTTTGGATGCTATTTCTATGTTGTAGTGAGTTGGTTAAGTTAAGTTATTATATATTATGTATATTATGCTGCTATATGTTATACATATATATTAAGGTTAAGGTTATGTTATATACTAAGGCAGCAGCATATATAAGTGTTATACAGCAGTTGCTGTTGTTGGTTAAGTTGCTGAGGTTATATATTATGCTATATAAAACATATATTGGGTTATATATATATATATATGTTATATAGCATATATAGATATATTATATATAAATCCAAGTATCTGCATTATTCTAAATTAAGATATACTGTCAATTATATACACTGTATTGGAAGGCATCCATGGAAAAGGTTATTTATTTTTTTAATATCTTATCTTCAAAACTAAAGTAGGTACAAGAAAACCAATAACATATATGGAATCAGAGTATGAAATTTGTAAGAAAAAAAGGATTTTTTTTTAAAATGCTAATAACATATATTTGGAATCATGTATGAATTTTTTTGGGGCTCGAGCTGACAGAGACTGAAGTCTCGTCGTCCGCCAGGAGGTCATGAGAGAACCCCGACTCTTGCATCTCTTTGCACGTACCGAAGTGTTAAAAAAATCTTTTTCATAAATTTCATACGTTTAATCCATATATGTTATTAGTGTTCTTGTACTTATCGTGGTTTTTAGAGAAGATATTAAAAAAATAAAATACTTCATATATACTTTGCTGATTCCATATATGGTATTAGTTTTCTTGTATCTATCTTTTAATTTCTAGAGAATCATGCTTTTCTGTACTTTCTTGCCAATCATATATATATATATATATATATATATATATTAGCGCACGTAAAGCACAACATCTATTTACCTCTACAAATATATATATTTATACAGTCTCATATATATATACATATATATATATATATATATATATATAATAATAATAATAATAATAATAATAATAATAATAATAATAAATTACGAATAATAATAATAATAATACTTAAACCCAAAAGCGAAAACAAAACATATATACGCTATGATAAAAAAGTAAATCCAAATTTAAACCTTATTCAATTTTATTTTTAAAATCTAAATTACATATTAATTTTCTTAATTTAATAAAAGCTGGCTTTAAAGGCACCCGATGCTGCATACTAGCCCGTATTTAGTCGTGCGGTAAGGCCTTTTTTTGAGTAACATTTGTTTTCCTTTATCTTTAAAAGATTTTATCTTTACAGGATGTAAGTTTATCTTTACAAGTAAAATAAGGGCTATTTTTCTTTAAAAGGGATTTTTTTTTATGAGCGAAATTTATTTAAAAAAGGAATTTTCTTTAAAATATTATTTTCATCAGACCAAAGTATACATGATGTAATTATTTTTTTACTTTAGGTACGTACGCATTCATTGCATGCTTTGCATTCATTGAGAAAACGCCACTGAATATATAGGCAGTATAGAAGAGAAGAGTATATATATATATATATATATATATATATATATATATATGTTATATATATGATATATATAGGATATATATATATATATATATATATATATATATATATATATATGACGTGAGTGTGAAGAGAACACTTTCGAAATTGCAATAACATTGGAAAGTTGTAATAGGTAATGTATGTGGGCTTGATGGTGCAGGAAGGAATAGGTATTTTGGGAATAGGTAATTAGTAAGGAGGAATGGGGTAGAGTGAGTAAGTTGAAGAACAGTAAATCTCAGGAAAAGATGAAATTACTGTGAATGATTAAGAACGGAGGCGACATGGTGATTGATTGGATTTGATGGATGGTATATAGTTATGGAGGGTATAATCTCGAGGGATTGGAGGAGAAGCAGTAATAGTACCCCCTTATATAAGGGTAATGGGATATGGGAACTGTAGAAATTATATGGGGATTAGTTTATTGAGGTTTGTAGGGAATATATAAATGTTGATATTTTATTCGAAAGTGCGTCGAGTGACTGAAGGACTGTCTGTGATTGGTAAAGAACAAGGTGCGTTTAGTAAGTGGTCAGGTGGGATGTCCCCCTCAAAGCTTTTGAAAACATAGATTGAGAAAATGAGGAAGATGAAGAATAAAATTGTATTTAGGTTTTATGGATTTGCAACAGGCGTATGGATTAATAGGAAAGCTTTATAGCAGGTGTTAGTATTATATGATAAAGCTATGTGTAGGCCTTGAATGGAACCAAAGTACATGACCATAGTGAAGGTATAAGAATAAATAGAGTCGAAAGTTATTGGTTTATTGTCAGTAGCGGAGTGAGGCAAGGATTTGTTTTGTCTCCTTGGTTACGCAATTTGTATATGGATAGAGTTATGAAAGAATTATATGTGAAGTGGCAGGGGATGGTTTTTGAATGATGGAGGATGGAAGAGAGCAGATGTTACCCTACCTATTATTTGCGGATGATTTGGCTTTGTGTGGTGAATCTAAAGAGAGTTTGATAGGATTCGTAGAGAGATTTGGCAGGAAGTGTAAAATGAGTGTAAGAAAGTAACCGTAGATAAGAGTTAGGATATAGTTATTCGTGAGGACAGTTCTCGGTATGAAGTTATGCTAAATGGTGAGCAGGTGGAAAAAGTCCCTGAATTTAAATATTTAGGATATATGATGGATGAAAAGGGAACGGATGATGCAGAGTGTAGAATGAAAGTTGTGAATGGCAGGAAGGTGGCTGGTGCAATTAAATCGTTGGTGGTTGTAAAGGAACTTGGTCTTGAGATCGCTAGGTTCCTACATGAAGGTATGTTGTTCAGCATGTACAGTAGTGAGATATGATCTGGAATAAGAGGTATAAATCTAAAATACAATGTGTTCAGATGGACAATCTTAGGGGCGTGTTAGGTGTGAGAAAAATTGATAAAATGAGGAATGAACGTATTAGAGTGTTGTGTGACGTGAAGAAAGGGGTAAATGAGAGAATAAATGAAAGTACGTTGAAATGGTTTGGTCATGTGGAAATGATGGATGATAGTCGGTTGGTTAATCGGATGTATAGTGGTGAGTGTGTTGGGAATCGAAAGGTTGGGAGACTGAAGAAAAGGTGGATTGAGTCAGTAAAGGAATGCCTGGAAGTGAAAATGAGTTTGAAGAGGCAAAGAAGAAAGCATAATAGGAGTGAATGACGGGGTTTTGTGAGTTGGGTATGTTTGTTGCCCACCTGGGCCAAAGGGATGAACCCTACATTGAAGAGATGCCATAGTGAGGATCCGTCTTGGTCCCGAGAAGATCTAAGGTGGATTTTCTAACTGCGCTTAATTCTCACTAAAAGATATAAATGGGGTGGTTGGGCTCGGCTTTCTTTTCGACTTGCGTCATATTCTTCTACTTCTTTTCTGTTTCCAGTGCATGTTACGCACTTTAACCCTAGTCTTGGGTGGGGAGAGAAAGTGGGTGATAGCAGCAGCAAAGAGCAGCAGAGAGTGCATATATTGGGTTATATAAATATGTGTTAGTTATATATATATATATATATATATATATATATATATATATATATATATAAACTGCATATAGAGGGTGTCCATAAAATCTCTACAATTTAATTAAGTTATTAAAAAATTAAACGAAAAGATGAATCTGAGGAAATTATTGCATAATGAGGATTAAACATCGATTCTTTCCTCATTTAAGACACCTCTATTTTGGCCCCATTAGTTGCATATAGCACATCAAGGTGGTAATCGATTTCCTGCAATTTTTGCTGTAGCATATCCTCATCAATAGTGTCAATGGTAATAGTGATCCTTTGCTTCAAGTAGTGGATTTCTCTTATCTTTATTCGATACACGATATCATTAGCACAACCCCATAGGAAGAAGTCCAGGGGAGTAATATCTGGGGAAGGAAGTGACCAGGGGATTGGGCCGTCCCTTCAAATTCATCGGTCTGGAAATGTATGATTTAGAGACCGACGAACATGAAGTACCCTTAGTGGTGGTGCACCATTTTGGTGGAAAATGATGGTTGGTTGAAAGTCTTCCAATTGTGGTGTCACACATATTCAGTCAAACATTCAAGGAAAATATCTCCAGAAATCTTTCTATCTGTGAAGAAAAATTTAAAAAAATATTTAAGATCCACTATATATATATTATATATATATATATGTCCGTATATATATAGTATATATAGTTAAGTTATAAGTTATTACATATATATATATATTATTATTATATAATATATATATATATATATTATAGTTATTATATATATATATTAGTTAGTTATATTATAAATATTCAGTATATATATATATATATATATATATATATATATATATATATATATATATATATATATAGATATATATATATATATATATGTCTGTATATTATATATATTATTATTATATATATTAGTTATTACATATATATATATA
Source organism: Trachelipus rathkii (assembly GCA_015478945.1). Classification (NCBI taxonomy): domain Eukaryota; kingdom Metazoa; phylum Arthropoda; class Malacostraca; order Isopoda; family Trachelipodidae; genus Trachelipus; species Trachelipus rathkii. The sequence continues at coordinate 10,941 of JABUQX010004231.1, read as the reverse complement.
TATATATAAATATATATATATATATATATATTAAGCATAAAGTTATTATTATATATATATGATTATTAGTTATATATATATATACATATATATATATACAGATATATATATAGTATATAGTTAATAGAGTATAGTTATATATATATATATATATACATATATATATATATATATATTGGTTATATATATACATAAATAAAAAAAATATAAATATGTAAAGAAATTTCTGGACACTCTTTATTTATATTTATATATATATATATATATATATATATATATATATATATATATATAGTTGTTGCTATATATATATTATATAAGTATATATATATAAGGTTATATACATACACATATACTGTTAGCAGTATATGTTAGTTATTATATATATATATATATATATATATATATATATATATATGTATATTTATATATATATTTTATATTTATATATTTAAGATAGTGTAAAAATATATATATATATATATAGTAATATATATATATATATATTATATATATACATATATATATATATATATGTTATATATATATATATATATATATATATATATATATATATTTATATATATATATATATATAAAGAGTTATATTATTAAGTATATTATATATATATATATATATATATATATATATATATATATATATATATATATATATATATATATATATATATATTTAAGAATTTGAAAATGTTTTTTTCTACGCTGAAATTGTTTCTCCTTTGTGCCCATCTGTCCTTATCTTTCGGTCAAGGTGAAGATGATTTACTTACAGGTTAGTTTTATCTTTTAATTTTATTACCCTCTTTTCATCTTCACTTTTAACCCCTTTTACTTTTTTAATTTGTATAATGTTAACCAGTTTTTCGTTCGTTAAATTGAGAAAATGATATTTTTTTAAAAATTATAATGATATGTATTTAAGTTGTTAATAGTTTAGGTTTTAAGACAAGTTGATTATTTATGTGAAAACTTAAAAAAAAAAATCCCAAATTCTTTTCCTTTTAATATTTTGTGATCTATTTTTCCTGAATGTCTTTCTATTACATACGTTTCTAACCAGGACTGTGTAATCTTCAATAGCAGTGTATGGGAACCTATCCTTAATGCCACATGTTTTCTTTTGGGCCATTAAATATGGCCTTCTAAAGCTTATCGAGATAAATCTTAATTATTTAAAAAAAATATTCAAGTTAGTTGTTTAATTTATTTAAAAAAAATTATTAGTTAACGATGAAGTATTGTGCTGAATATATGCGAAATAAATCATTCACACCCAAACAAACGTAAAATTAAAAAAAAAATTAACTCATCTATATGAAATATGTCTTTTGCGCTATTTTCAAGCTTCTGTTACAGTTAAAGTTAAAGTGTTTCCGGAAATTTTCCTTATTTCAGTCAGTCGGTAATCTAATCCCAGTTATGTTGCTTAAGCATGTGTGACTGTTAATCAAATGTGTGCTTTTTTCTTTGATTATTATTTCAATGCCATTCTTGCTACTACCAACAATTTATCTCGTAGTTCTTTTTTTATTTTCCAATTCATCATGTCTGAAATAGTAATAATAACTGTGGAAGAAGTAAATAGACTTTTTAATGATGAACTGGAGTTACAATTATTTGTAGTTTTTAATATTGGTAAAATGAACTGCTTGCTCTGCTCTGTAATACCGTAATTCAAAAAATAGATAAGTGCAATGCACACCATCATTATGTTAATCATAAGGTCAATAAATATGCAAATTAGGTGGTGAGGATCCAAAGATTGCAATGAATAAATTAAAGAAGGAAAGCATAAAGAATGGCAGTCTTTCATTCAGTGTTAGGCCAATATCGAGGAAAGACTACGACTGAGGTAAGTTATAAAGTAGCATACATACTTGGAAAAAGAGGTAAACCATTTAACGCTGGAGTTATAAAATACTGCATTGTTGAAGTCGTAAGATGTTTTAAGCCTGATAAAGTTAATAAATATAAAGGTATACCTCCTTCAAGAAGAAGTAATACAGATCGATCGGGAGCATAAGTTAGCTCTAGATATAACTCAGCAACTTCAAAAAATAATTAAAAAATAAATGTTTTGGTGATTCAACAGATTCTACTGATCTAGCTCAATTACTGTATTTTGTTAATGTTGTTACAAAAGATTTTTAATTTAATGAAGAATTGCTCGCTTTAAGCATCATTTAGGGAAAGACGCAGAGAATTGATATTCTCATTCATTTTTTAAGTAAATGTGGCGATATTGGACCAAATTTTATTAACTTGGTGAGTGATTGACAGACGGTACTTTGCTTATGACTGAGAAGGACGAAGGATTCATTGCTTTTCTTAAAAGAAAACTCTGATTCAAAAGCATCAAATTCTTTTCATTTTCTTTTATATCTGCAAACTCTCTGTGCAAAATCTGCCATTTTAAATGGGAGATTGAAAAAAGTTAAGGTATTGTGAATTATATCCTAGCAAATGCAATGAAGCATCGACAGTTTCCAAACATGCTTATGATTGATGATATTATTATCTGTGTAGATTTGCCCTTTATTTAAAGGTGCGTTGGTTATCAAAAGGACGAATATTAGCGAAATTTTATCTCTGCGAGGACAAATAATTGATTCTTCAACATTTTGATTTATTAGATGTCAATTTTCTCCAAGATGTTGCCTTTCTTTGCGATATAATGTCAAAGCAAAATGAATTAAATATTTCACTGCAGGGTAAAACTAAATCTATTCACAGAAAATTCTGATGTTTATAAAGAAGCTATCGTTTTTCAAAGCTTTCCTTGCTCAGTCGAAACTTTCAGAATGACACTCTCCAGAACAAGAATAATTAATAAAAACAAAGAGTATAGCAGTGAGTCTTTTAAAATATACAAATTTTCTTTACACTAATTAATTAATGAATACAATGAAAGATTTATTGATTACGAAAAACATGATTTCACCGTGAAACTAGCTTTTCTATCTCATTTAGTTGATTTATCAAAGACGCCTGAAGAGCTAAAATAAAGCTTATTGAGTTGTCGGAAGAAAACATCCCAAAACCTTTGTTAGAAATAAAGGAAAATTCTGTTGAAATTTGGAAAAAAAGTTGCTGAATACCCTCGCCTTCGGGAACATGCACACCGATTGATTTCATTCTCTCCTACGACATACTATTGTGAATCAGCATTCTCATACTTAACACAAATTAAGAATTCGTTGATAAATGAAATGACAGATGAGCATCTAGAGGACCAATTAAAACTTAAAACTTACTTGTTAGAACCATTCAGATACCAGAATGTTGTTCCAGCAGAAGCAATCTCAGGAAAAGTCATTAAATTGTTAAAAAGGTAGGTAAATAAGTAAATAAATAAACAATTTTCAAATGCCTGTGCATTCCCCGGTAGTTATTAGTTTAAAAAAATATTAACCAAAGATTCAAAATTATTGCAAAAAAATAGTCCAATTAGATGACTGTGGTCAAATTTCAATGTGGCCTTCACACATTTAAAGGTTTCCCAACCCTGGTCTATATGAATCCCTAACTTTCTCTCTGATTCTGATTATGATTCCAACTCCAATTCCAAATATTTAGGATTTTTGAGATTCCGACTCCTATTTCAATGTTGATTATTTACGTTATTCTGGCACCACAATTATTACAATTTTTAAAGTAAAAAATAGGTAAAAGTAGGTTGTAGCTATTAATTATGAACAAAATTGGGTGATAAGAGTTAGCTTATTATTAATAAATTATATTTAATCAATATTTAAGTTTCATTTTTATCATTTTCCCTTCATTATTATCCAATTATAAAATAATGTTTTCAATTGTTTTAGCCCATTTCCCAAACACTTTTAGCTGCTTTTTATCTAATTTTCAACTAGTTTTATTCTAATTTTTATCCTTACATACACATTTAATATTTTTTAACTCTTCCGTAACTACTCCTCTTAACGAATCTTTTTTTGGTATTTTTCGTTTACCCTACAAAAAAAACATCATTTACCTCCCAGTTTTCAATTCCCTTCAACTTGGCTTTAAGAACACTATCATCCTCAAAATTGCCCAACCGCACTTCAGTTTGATCTTCCATACCATCAATATTCTTATAATTTCTTAAAATCTATCCATTTCAACTCCCCACTGGACACATTCTGAACATTATAACTATCACTTCATTTTTTTACTATTAGCCTTCCTAGCCCTACTTAACACATTCACATCAATACATTCGCATTCACTTTTTCGCTCCTTTATACCTCTTTCCTGTTTTATATGAGGGGTCACTTCTTCCACATTTTTATCTGCATCCACTTTATCATCTTCCGAGTTATCACTTTTATCTTTTTCTTCTTCTTCATCTTTTTCACTACTTATTACACGGACAAATTGACGATCATCATCAACATCATTTATTTATTTACCCTATCAACCTTTTCCTTATATATTTCCTCTCCTTGTTTATCAATTTCATTATCTTTGGGTATCCCTGCCAACCTAGTGGTTTAGGTTCTAGCTATATCTCTTAACATTCTCTTATTCTTATCTACCATAGTCTTCCCATCACTCACAATCGATCTCAACTATCATAACTACTGTAAAATATATAAATAAAAATATAGCAAACACAGCTGTTTCTTTTACGCTTTCATAATCTTTTGAATTGCTAAAATACTCTAAGTGTTCAGAATCTTTTTAAATCCTACATTATTTGTGCTCGCGTCTGATCATAAAAACCCCCATACTCATATCTTACTCTGGCTTATTATTCGGTAATCTTACATTTCTCCCCAAAACTAACATATTTGGAGAATAATCTTTCCTATCCAATAAACTATTTTTGTTTGCCACTGATCAAGATGAACTTATCATCCTCCCATGCCCATCCTCCCTCATCTTTTTCAGCACAAACCTTTCATTTCTTTATTTTGAAATTCCAAACCGTTATCACTTAGCTTTCACATGCACCAAATATACCTATCCATCTATCCAATATTTTTCTATAATTTTCTTAGGTTCTTTACTTTTTACCCAACAATCCTGGAAATACCGTGTTCCCAAATCTACAAGTACCAAAACCTATGATTTTCAAATTCGCCTAGGTCCACAGCAATAGTCTCATTAAAAGTCTAATTCAAAGGAAACCTTACCATTGACCTACTGATGTAGATGTTCTTTTATAGCTTATACATGTTTCGCATTTATCACTTATTTTCTCTGGACTATTCCTTATTAATTTCATATCTTCCCCTTCTATCTCATTAATATAAGCATCTCTAACTAGCTCCCATAACCTTTCCTTATCAGGATGTCCAAACTGTATGTGCAACCTATGAACTATTTTTTCTCGATTCCTTTCATCTAACGTTATCTTTTTTACTCCCTCGCCACCAAACCCTCCTATTTAAAACCCATTCTTAAATCTATTCCTAAATGGCATTTTTAATTTGTACAGCTTTTAACTTTCATATTACCTAGCACCTATATTAACCTCATTTCTTATGAGATTAAGACTCACATTCATTCTTTTTAAAGTTTCGTTCGCAAACAGCTAAGATAAATCTCCCTTTACAACTTCAGTAATTAAAAAAATTATATTATTAATATACCAGTGTATTTGTAATTTCTTAGCCACCGGATAAACAGAATCCAAAAAAATATACCTTCCTCTGTCCATTCCAAAGACTCACGAATTTCCTTTCTTTCTTTCTCATTCATACTGCCTACCATTAAACCTAGCCACTTTTCTCAAATCACATTCTTTTAACATCCAGTTTTTACAATTGCATCTTTATCTCCATATTCTTTATTCCTATCTTTTTTTAAACTTCACCATAGAAAACTTGAGGCTCAACCTGTCTAAACCGTCCACTTCTTCTTCCTATACGTTGTATTCTTCTAGTCACTTTTCCTTACATTCTCCTATTACTTACTA
>JABUQX010004230.1:10000-15274 GCA_015478945.1 Trachelipus rathkii | reverse complement strand
ACCCTTTACTCTCCACCTCCTCCTCCCTCCCTCTACCTCCTCACCTTCTCCCCTCCTTCCCTCCTCCCCCCTCCCTCTATATTCCCCCACCCTTTCTCCCCCTCCCTTCCCTTTCTCCCTCCCCCCTCCTCCCCCCCCACCCTCCCTCACTCTCCCTACTCCCCCTCTAACTCCCCTCTTACTTCACTCCACTCTCTACCTACCCCCTCCCTACCCCCCCCTCCTACACCTTCTCTCCCCCTCCTCCTCCCCTACTCCCTTCTCCTCCCTCCTCTCCCCCTTCCCTCCGCCTCTCCACCTCCTCTCCCCCCCCCACCCTTCCCTCCCCTCCTCCCCCCACCTACCCCCCCTTTTACCTCCCTCTCTCCCCACCTTCTACCCTCCCCACCCCCTCCCTTCTCCCTCCTCTTACAGAATCTAAGAATGGCGTTCTTAAAGTGTGATCGTAAGAGCTCGATTTAGAAATGATTCGCCGAGTAGCTCGTCGTTTAATATATAACTCAGCCACCCAATCTATACAGTGTTGTCAAATCACCTGTGTATGATGCGCCTGTTGTCAAACCTCCAGTTTGTTTAATAAATATAATAAGGTATTGCCTCCTTTATGCAAGTGGATATAGCATAAAATCATTTTCATGTTTCGTGTTGCACATAATTCTGAAAGGGGAGATTAAAATGGGACAAGCCTAAAAAAAATTTCATGTTATCTTCTGAAAGTGTTAGGCGATGTTAAGTGTGTGTGTGTGTGTGTGTGTTGTGTGTGTGTGTGTGTGTGGTGTGTGTTTGTGTGTATGTATGTATGTATTGTGTGTGTGTGTGTGTGTGTGTGTGTGTGTGTTGTGTGGTGGATGTGTGTGGAAATCTAAGAATGTGTTCTAAAGTGGTTGATCGTAAGACTCTTGATTATGAATCCCCATCGAGCTAGCCGTCGATTTATATATAACTCAGCATCCAAATCTATACAGTGTTGTCAAATCGCATCTGTATGATGCGCAGTTGCCAGATTTACCAGTTTGTTTAATAAATTATAATAAGTTTTACATCACTTTATGCAAGTGGCTATAGCATAAATCATTTTCATGTTTCATGTTGATATTTTCGTGAAAGGCGCAGGAGTCTAAAACGGAATAAGCCTCAAAATATTTCATGTTACCTTCTGAAAGTGTTCGATGTAAGTGTGTGTGTATGGTATGTTAGGTTTGTTATGTTCATAATAATAATAATAATAATAAAAATAATAATAATAATAATAATAATAATAATAATAATAATAATAATAATAATAATAATAATAATAATAATAATAATAATAATAATAATAATATAATAATAATAATAAATAATATTTGTTGCGGTTGTGTATAGTAAAGATGATGAGATTGCTATGCTGACTTCTGCTGGTAAAGTGTGGTGAAACGTTCTAATTTAGGTCACCTTATTACATGAATGCTGGATGTCAGTAGCTAGGATTGAGATATATTTTTGTTTAGTTTTCAATATAATGTTAATGTAAATTTAACATTAATATTTTAGAGATATGTTTAAAAAGTGTTGTATATTTTTCATTGTAACTTGAACGTTATGATTATATTTAACAACAAAACAACAGCGCAACACGAAACAACAACAAACACGTTGTCATAGTGTGGTGAGGTCACACAACAACAACAAAAAAAAAAAAAAAAAAAAAAAAAAAAAAAAAAAAAAAAAAAAAAAAAAAAAAAAAAAAAAAAAAAAAAAAAAAAAAAAAATCAACAAAAAAATCAACAATTCAACAACACCAACAACATCAACAACAGTAACCAATAAAACAACAAACGCGACATTTCAACAACAACAGTCCAAAGCAGAGATTTATTTGTATTGTTATACAAAATATGACTTGAAGCAATAGATCAATAGATCATGGAAGGGTAGGAGGGTAGTTTGATTAACTGATTTACTGATTTACTGCTTTAGGGTATGTAAAACATAACAATTTTAATAAAAAATATGACTTTATCAATAGATCAATAGATCATGAAGGGTGGGTGGGGAGGGTACTGATTTACTCATTTACTGCTTTAGGGTATGTAAAACATAACATTTTTAATAAAAAATATTTGTGTTATGTCTATACAAAATGTTACTTGAATCAATAGATCAATAGATCAATAGATCAATAGACAATAGCTCAGGAAGGGTAGGAGGGTTAGTTTGAATTTACTGATTACTGATTTTATGATTTACTGATTTACTATTCTTTAGGTATGTTAAATTCAAAAATTATGAAGTTATAAGCATAAAAAGAATAAATTTTTAGTAAAAACAAAATATTTAAAGAAAACAAAACAAAATAAATAAAAGTTTTTGTGTTATGTCTATACAAAATGTTACTTGAATCAATAGATCATAGATCAATAGATCAATAGCTCATGGATGGTAGTTGGATGGTGTTTGATTTACTGATTTACTGATTTACTGATTTACTGATTTACTGATTTACTGATTTACTGCTTTAGGGTGTGTAAAAATGCAAATTTTTAAGTTATAAACATAAAAAGAATAAAAATTTTAAAAAAGAAAACAAATAAAATTTAAAAAATTTAAATTGAAAGCAAAAATTAAAAACATAAAGAATGAAACTTATAAAACTTATGAAATGAAACTTATAAAATAAAAATAAGCAAACATATATTTTAGTTGACGAATATAAAAATGAAAACGAGATTTAAATAGAAATGTCTGTCTGAGGCTTAAACGAATGTTCTACTTCAGAACACCGTACCGGCCTCAGCAAGCGGTGCAACGGACCAACTCTGTCTTCTTCTCAGTCTCCTTTTCTCCATCCTCCTCCTTCCTTCCTCCTCCTTCCTTTATGCACTCCATGCATTTAAACTTCTTTTATTTTAGTAGGGACCTAATCGGGGGTTCCAAACACCATCTTCTCCTTATTATACTCCTCTACCGTTATCTCTCCGCCTTCTTCCTCCTCTTCTCTTCTTCCGTCCTCTACATTTCTACTTCTTCTATACATTATACAAATTTCAACCTTCTAAGAAAATTTCCTATCTGAAAGGAACCAGCACCCCTTCTCCGAAAGGGTGCACTCGTCCGGAACCTCCATTCCAGGATTCCAGGCAGACGGAGGCGGTGGCGGCACAAACAAACAACCGAAAATAGAGATATCGTCGCGCAAACTATTTATTATTTATTTAATTTATATTTTAATTTTTTTTTTTCTATTATTAAATTTTTTTTTTTTTAATTTTTTTTTTTATTATATTTTTATTAAATTTTTTTTTTTTTTTTTTTTTTTTTTTTTTTTTTTTTTTTTTTTTTTTTTTTTTTTTTTTTTTTTTTTTTTTTTTTTTTATTTATTTATTTTTTATTAATTTATTAATTAATTAATTAATTAATTAATTAATTAATTAATTAATTAATTTATTTATTAATTTAAATTTATTTATTCATTTTTATTATTTCGAAAAAAACCTGCAGTTTTTTTCGTCGATAGAAAGGCTAAAATTTACTTCCGGTTTTACTTCCGGCCTCCAATATTGTAGCTCTACTACAGCGATATATCGAATGAATGTTATTAATAATTTTCTTTCGATTATATTTTTCAGGCAACCAGAGCACGTAGAAAGACGATTTAAACATCGATATAGGGGTAAAAACATCGATAAATCGATTGAAACCTTCAAAAATGATCTATCGATCATTTAAAACTTTAGTAACCAAAAAAAACCCTTTTGGGGGCTCCGTCCCCTTTTTGGGGTAAAATCCTTGAGTTCAGGCTCAAAACTTTTAAGTCGGTCTTCCAGACCTTAAATTCGGTTCTCACCGACCTTAAAAACCCTAGGTTTGACGTATCAAACGTCAAAATCTGATGAAATGATGGAAATTTCCAAGTCAGCTGCCGACGTGACTGGAATTTCCAAAAACCTTCCAAAAAATGGTTTTCAAGCTTGCCTTCGACGTGCAGGGCTGCCAATAGGAAAAATCCCCAAAATCTCCCCCGGAGTTGGGGATCTTAACCTGAATTATGGAAAAATGCTAAAAAAGTAGCTAAAAATTGCTAAAAAGTGTCAAAAAATGCTAAAAATGTCAAATTTAACGGATTAGGGCCAGATTTAGCGACAAATCTGGCAAAACGTTAAAAAAGTAGCAAAAAGTTCCTTAAAAAAAATGGTAAAAATTTAAGTTTAAAAGTACCAAAAAAAGCGCAAAATTAGCGGATTAGGTTGCCAAATTTAGCGACAAATCTGGCAGCCTTCATTTCCGTTAGTTTCCACCCCTTCTAACTTATATATAATATATACTATATATATATATATATATATATATAATTAAATATATATAATATATATATATATATTATATTATATATATATATATATAATATTATATTATATATATATATATATATATATATATATATATATATATATATATATATATATATTTAATATATATATATATATGGTCAGCCTCTAGAAGACCACAATCCATATCTCAAAAACTACAGCAGCTACAGGGAAAAGGAATACATTGCTGGAATGCCGGTAACATTTTAGTGGGGAAAATGTAAAAAAAAAAATCAAAATAAATCATATCTCAAAAACTACAAAGCACAGCGAAAGGAATACATTTGATGAATCTGGTAAATTATAGTTAGGAGGAAATGTAAAAAAAATATAAAAAAATAAAAAATTATGTAATAATGTATAGATATGAGGAGAAAGCCTATTTAAGACCTTTTATACGTTACTCGTAAAATAAATAGACTTTCTAGTATAGTTAATTTTTTTGTTAACTAAAGAATACCCCAAAGGTATACCGCACCGATGGCAGGAGTCGGGTCTCTCGCCTTCCGGGGAACTACGGGGTAGGATATTTCCCCCCTCGGAGGGTTCCGGACCCCCGCTCTTGGGATTTTGGGTGTCCACGGGGGTTCTCCGCCCTCCCCTACGGGGTATGAAAAACGTCCCCTCCCTGATGTATCCCGTCGGCTTGAGCCCCCTACATTTGCCGATGTAATACCTTTACAAATAATATATACATATATATTCCGTCCCCTGCTCCTAAAAAAAAATAGCCAATTTTTATTTTATTTATTTATTTATTTATTTATTTATTTTTTACATTTTCCTAACTAAAGTTTTACAAGGATTCCAAAAATGTATTCCTTTTCGCTGTAGCTATTGTAGTTTTTGAGATGATGATTTTTTTTTTTTTTTTTTTTTTTTTTTTTTTTTTTTTTACAGTTTCCGCATCACTAAAATTTTACCA
>JABUQX010004229.1:5000-39580 GCA_015478945.1 Trachelipus rathkii | reverse complement strand
GATGTTGTAAAATCTCAAAATCTGATGCTGGATCGGAAGCAGTCAATTGATAAGCTTGGAATGGTAAGTTATATTGTCCTTTGTAAGTTATATTGCCCTTTATTATTATTATTATTATTATTATTATTATTATTATATATTATTATTATTATTATTATTATTATATATTATGGATGCCACCAATGGATCGGTATGGCCTTTTTTTTCTGGATTGTATTGGTTAGTCATGGCCATTACTTCTTATTTTTGGTTGAAGAATTATGAGAAACTTTTAGATTCAATAATAAATCTAGTTTCAATATATAAAAGGTTCTAATAAGAAATTCCTTAAGCTAGCTGAAACCCCACAAGAATGGCATCTCTGACGGTGAACCACTTCTAAAATGAATTTAATAGCATAACCGAGGAGCTTGCTCGTGTACCAAAAAAAAGTTCACAAAGTGGAAGCGCCTATCAACCGGCAAACAGCATGATAGTGACGATGTGGCTTCAGCAAATAAACTACTGAAGAAGAAGAGGATAGGATAGTTAATAATAATAATAATAATAATAATAATAATAATAATAATAATAATAAATGCCCATGCGTAGATTGATCAGCGACTCTCATGCGAGAGACGCTGGTTCAATCCTCCGAGTAGCAGTTGGAGTTTTATTTTGGGGGCAATAAAATGGACTGTAAAACACGTTGGTGGCGCTGGTGGGATAGCCGGCCTTAAAGTTTGATTTCCTCTAGTTCCCCCGTGTTACCCTCTGAAAAGGGGATATAGCACGTTAAATAAGTTTATAAAATAATATAAATAATTAATAATAATAATAAAATAAAATATAATAATAATAATAAATAATAATAATTAATCAATGAAATGAAAAGATTATTAATGAAATAGACATTTTGTGTCCGTAATGATTTCTTAGTCGAGTGCTGTTCCTCATATTGAAAAATATTTAGACCAGACTAAATGTAAATTTCCAATGTTTGCAAGGATAACAAATTGGCACCTCAGTAAGAATAATGATAGATGATAAAAGATTTATAAGATAAGGAGGGAGCTGTAATCGTTGACTGGATGAGCAGTTCATTGCTTCTTCAACTAAATCTTTCTCTCTCATAATCCATGTTCGATCGTGCTTATTCTCTCGCCATTCAGGCTAGAGACAGTGCGTATCAAGGGTGGAAAAATTCTCATTCTCCTATCACTCTCCCTAATTTTCATTCAGTTAGAAATCATTGCAGGGATACTCTTCGACGAGCAAAGCGGCTTCATTCAAACGAAAGTGCCTAACTCCTTGTCTCTACTGACAAATCTTCTGCCTCTTGCCAAAAAACATCTCTAACAACTTCTGTAAATCTGCCTTTCCTCCTCTTATTCGATCTGATGATTCTGTTGCTAATTCTCCAACTGAAAAGGCCAATCTCTTCGGCCTCCTTTTTTCTAACTCAACCCTGGACGATTCTGCATTCCTCTTCCTACTCTTCTCTCTCAGGTGTCCTATGCCTTTGCTGTGATTACATTTGATCTGGTTCATGGCCCCTGAAATCTATGAACGTTAGGAAGGCGGGTGGCCCGGATGGTATTCCTCCCCGAGTTTTCAGGAAATGTGCTTCCGTGCTATCCCCGCCCCTCATTCAATTATACTCTCTATGTCTCAATACTAGCACTTTTCCTCAGTTTTGGAAGCACGCACATGCCCAACCTATTCCGAAAAAAGGTAGCAACTCTGATAATTCTAACTATCGCCCTATAGCCCTCACTTTATTTATCTTGCATCTTTTGAAACCCTTCTCACTCTCACTCTTAGATCATCCGGAGACTCATTTCGATCGCCAGTATGGTTTTCGGCGCTCGAGGTCTTCTGGCGATATACTTTACTCTAACTGATTTATGGTTCTTCGCTCTTAGGAACTACAGGGAGACTTGCGTGGTTGCGCTTGACATATGCAAAACATTTGACCGAGAATGGCACGCATCACTGCGCTCCAAGCTCCCCTCTGGGTTTCCTCCTTCTCTTTGCTTACTTATGTCTAGCTTTCTTTCAAATCGCTCAATGTCGGCCGTTGTTGATGGTCAACTTCTTTTTCTGTCAATAGTGGTGTTCCTCAGGGTTCTGTTCTTTCCTTACTTTATTCCTACTTTTCATTAATGATCTCACCTGCACCTCTAACTCTATTCACTCATATTCCCATGACTCGACCCTTCGTTCTTCAACTCATATCAATTCTGCTCCATCTTTTACTTCTAGAATTGCCTCTTGTCTTAATCTTTCCGATTCTATTCTCGCTGATCTAGATAGAATTTCCGGATGGGGTCTTCTCAACCTTGTGAAATTCAAATCTTTAAAAACCCAACTTCTACAAATCTCCTTCTCCAAAACACCTTCTAACTTTCTCATCTCTTTCGACGGTTCTCTCGTCTCTCCTGTTGAAAATATAAGCATCCTTGACCTAAACATAAACAAAAAAAATGTTTTGAAAACCTCACATCACAACGGTTGCTAGGGCGGTCTCAAAGAAACGAAGTTCTGTTTAGACGCAAGACTTTTTTCCTTCTCAGTTTGCCCAGCCTAACAAGAGTCTCATCGCCCATGTATAGAAGTAAATCGCTCTTATATCTTGGGGGGGGGGGTCTGGTTTCACCCGGCTTTTGGACAAGGTCGAGTTAAAGGCCTAAAGGCTTATAAACTGTTCTGTACTTTCCAGTTTACTTGATCCTCTATCTTTGCGGCACGATGCTGGTGCTTTATCTCTATCCTGTAGGTACCTCAGCGGCAGGTCTCGGGAACTTATCACTCGCGTAATACCACCTTTACGACGCCGTAGCACAATAGGTGCTGTATCTGCGCAGGATTGTTTTTTCACATTGTATAACTCCAGGCTAGTGCCTGTGGTTGCTCCTTCTTTCCACCACCTCGTTCTGTGAATCTTTCCATCTTCTTATTCCTGATGAATTTAATTTCTTCACCACTTTAAAGCCTGCGTCTGTGCTCAAATGCTTAATTTGCGTTCAAGGGTGAACTTTTTGAGCGTACACACTCCCTCTTGAATAGGCTCTAGCCATGATGGTGACAACTGATAAAAAAAAAAAAAACCTTGGGTGGGCAGATATGTGGCAAATGAACTGAATCTCCTACTCACCCCGTCCAAAACATCATTCAAATTATCCCACAAAATCTCACTCTTCAACATTACCCTCAGATGGACACTTGTCGCAACCACACAAATTTGACCTTTTAACTAAATTTAATTTAGAATCTATACTCACACACCACAAAATCTTGCAGGCTGTTTCCGTCAGTCATTTACATCAGAATTTAAACCTTCTCTATCCCCTCTCATTCTTCACACCACATAAACACATTCACACCACATCACTCATTTTCACCATTCTTTTCATCTTTGTTTCAGTCACAGCGAGCGAATCAAATTTGCCCTTTCTAAATACATCCATCACCTCTCTCCTCACATTATTCCTCTACATTCCATCTAACCATACGATTATACATTTCTCCGGAAAGATAGACATGCCGCTTACGGCGATCAACGACCTTCTCCGAGGCATGCATTAGCATGTGGTAGCAGCCAACCTAACTACCACCGTCCCTTAGTCGCCTTCGTTGACACGCAGGACATACGATGTCGGCAATTTTTTCTCCCCCACCCATAGGAATATATATATAATATATATATATATATATATATATTTAATATTATATATAAATTATATATATATATAATAATAATATATAATAATCTATATATATATTATATATATATATATATATCGGTATATAAATATACAATATATATATATATATTATAATATATAATATATTATATATTATATATATAATAAATATATATATATACTATATATATAGATATAATATATATATATATATATATATATATATAATATATATATATACGTGTATAATATATATATATATATATATAATTATATATAATATATAATATATAATATATAATATATATATATTATATATATATATATATATATTATATATATATAGATATATAATATATATTATGAGTTTAATATTATCCAAACATTCTTAATATTTGTTCAATAAATCGGGAAAATAATCGGCAAAAATTAGCGGATATACCGATAGTAGTCGTATTGGCAGTATCGCGCCAATTTTTTGGTTATTGGATCATCATTGGTTAATATGGTCGATACTTCTTACTTTTTGGATGAAGAATTATGAGAAACTTTTATATTCAATAATAAATCCAGTTTCGATATATAAAATGTTCTAATAAGGAATTCCTTAAGATAGCTGAAACCCCACAAGAATGGCATCTCCAACGGTGAACCACTTCTAGAATGCATTTAAATAGCATAACCGAGGAGCTTGCTCGCGTGACAAAAAAAAAGATTCAAGAAGGGAAGCCGCCTTATCATCAACCCCTAGCACAGCACTGATGTAACGATGGTTGGTTTTTCAGCCAAATAAGCCTGCCAGAGTGAAGAGGATGATATGTTAGATTCAAGTTCATGGCGAAAATTGGCATTGACATCTCATTCACCTTCAAAGGAATACACAAGGAACCTCATCGAAAATACTGAAAGACAATCATCAAAGAGCAAAGATAATTCAAATTGCAATCTGTGAAATAGGAGATGAGGCTCTACGAAAAACATGAATTGCCCACAGAAGAGAATCCTTTCATTGTGGTGGCATAAAAATGGGCCAAGTTTCCATTATTATCAGTGCTAGCAAGCAATATTTATCAGCCCCTCCCTCACCAGCAAGAGCGAGTTTATTTTTAGTGTAGTGGAAATGTAAACACCCCAAAAGGAACAGGCTCTTCAGATACTAGTGAAAGCTTAATGTTTGTGCATACAATTTGAGAAATTTTGAATTTGAGTATGAATGATATCTATCTTTATCCTAAAGGAGTATATTATTATTTTGTCATGTTTGAATAATAGCGTTTGTTTTATTTGTCTTTCGAGCTGATTAATTGAATCATCTTCTTTCATATTTTTTTGCTCAATCTGGTAGCCCGCCCAAGAAGCCTATACGTGTAATCATTTAAAACATAAAAGCTAGTAGCTAACTTTGTTAATACTTACTGAATGGAATATTTTTTGAATAAAACACAAACATAAAAAGTTTATTAATATTATATTTGCCTTTATTATTCCTTAAGATACCATTTATTTCTTAAAATAAATATAACTTGGGCCAACCAAATATGAAAATAAAGACTAATATGGTTTACAAGGAATGGCAACCTGAGTTTCTACATACACAAATGTCTATCTATTTACTGTGCATTTTTATATTAAGTAAAGTATCGTACCTATAAAATAAGAGTATCGGCCCTTTTCTGGTAATCGGACATCTCTAGCAAAATTGACGATGCGATTGAGAAAAAATATGCCGATTTTGACGATGACGATTAACTCCCCATTCAATACTATATAATATATATATATATATATATATATATATATATATATATTATATATATATATTTATAATAATATATATATATATAATATATATATATATATATATATATATATTAATATATATATATATAATATATATACTATATAATATATATATTATATATATATATTAGGGATGTACCGATAGTATTCGTATCGGTATCGGCATTTGGGGGTATCGGTATTGGTTAATATGGGCGATACTTCTTACTTTTTGGTGAAAAATTATGAAAAACTTTTAGATTCAATAATAATCTAGTTTGATATAGATAGCTAGTACAAGGTTGTTTTTTTTCCTCGATTCCTTTTTAACTTAGATATTTAGCGTTTCTCCAACTGGGCTTTAGCGTAACATTTACATATTTGGACAGCCTATTATAATTATTACAGATTTATCTTCTAGCTTTTAGTGACCCAACAGTATTTTTTTATTTTTATTTTTTTTTGTACTCAATTTCCGTGAGTGTGTGTGATTGCGCGAGTGTTTTAAACTTTCTGGATTATTCATATGTTAGATATTGCTGTAAATAGGGTTTACCATTTTTAAAATTCCGGTTTTAAATCTTAGGTTAGCGTACAAATTAATTTTACTCATTTCCTTTGGTTTTGTCTATTTGTTTCTGTCCTGTTTTTTTTTTGTTTTTTGTGTCGTGTATGCATAGCAATTTGCACAAGCGGGCTTCTTTTGACTTACCACATCAATGCTTCACTCTAACTCTCCCATCATGGAAAACCACCCTCTCTAACTCTACCTTAATTTATGCTTTGTTTGAGACCCAGATGGCTAAGAATTCATCCTTCAACTCGTTAATATATCCAACTATAACTATTTTACAATTTCTGTTACTGAAGGTGGAGTATGTGCCTATGAAAATATAAACACTCCTATAACACATCTCGAGAATCTCGATCTCCTAACTTCGATGTTCTGCGGCTTAAAATCTTTCTACCTTCTACTACATAATTATCTTATGCTTCTGCTACTGTTCTCCTAACAGAACAATTTCTGCCTTTTTTGATTACCTTACTACTTCTCACGAGACTTAACTCTCTGATCCAAATACTGAGGTCCTCTATTTAGAGATTTATGTACACAGCACTGAATTGTTGGGTCCTCTCATACCGATTTAGGTGGGAGGAAGCCGAATCATTTAGTATTCTAAACGATCTGGAGCAACTAATTAAAGAACCTACACAAATTCCGGATCGTCCTACCATTCTTAAACAACTTGACCTATGTTTCACACCTAGTCCTACTCTCTATAAATACACCACCTTCGCTCCTATCGTTAAATCTGACACAACCTTATATCTCTAATTTTAATACTTTCTCTCCAACATCTATATCCTGCCCTATGCAGTTTTTTTGCACTTTGATCGGACCGAATGGGTGGCATTGCGTTGCTTCTACGCTAACTATAATGGAGGACTGAAGACCTTCAGCTTTAGCCGAAAAAGTGGGAACTGTAATTGTTGATGGCATGAGCGGTTCAATCCTTCTTGGACTAAATCTTTTTCTCCTCAAAATCCATGGTTCGATCGTGCTTGTTCTCTGGCCATTCAACTAAAGACAGTGCGTATCGGGTGTGGAAAAATTCTCGTTCTCCTATTCCACTCTTGCCAATTTTCATTAGCTAGAAATCTGCAGGATACTCTTCGACGAGCAAAGGACCTTTCATTAAACAAAGTGCCGCTGACCCTTGTCTCCTACCTGACAATCTCTCTGCCTCTTGCCAAAAACATCTCTAACAACCCCCGTAAATCATCCTTTCCTCCTCTTATTCGCTCTGATGATTCTGTTGTATAATACTCCAACTGAAAAAGGACCAATCATCCCTTGGCCTTCCTATTTCATATATCAATACATATCCTCCCATATCTCTTCCTCTCTTCTCCTCTCATTCGTATGCCTTTACCTGTAATTTCATTTGATCGGGTGCATGGGCTCCTGAAATCTAAACGTTAGGAAGGCGGGTAGCCCGGATGGCATTCCTTCTCCGAGTTTTGAGGAAGTGTCTTCCGTGCTGACCCCGCCCCTCATTCAGCTATATTCTCTATGCCTCAATACTAGCACTTTACCTCAGTGGACGCGCATATGTTCAGCCATTCCGAAAAAAAGGATGCTGCTCTGATAATTCTAACTATCGCCCTAGCTTCACTTGTATTCTATCTAAATCTTTGAAACCCTTCTCAACTCTCAACTTCTTAGATCATCTGGAATCTCATTCCCTTCTTTCCGACAGCCAGTACGGCTTTCAGCTCTACTGCGATATACTTCATATTTAACAGATTTATTGTTTTCCGACCTTAGGAACTACGGGAAGACGTGTGGTGGCGCTTGACATATCCAAAGCATTTGACCGGGTCTCCAAGCTCCCCTCCTTTTGGGTTTCCTTCTTCTCTTTGCTTACTTATGTCTATCTTTCTTTCAAATCGCTGTGTCGGCGTGCTGAGGGCGATCTTCTTTTTCTGTCAATAGTGGTGTTCTCAGGGTTTGTTTTATCTCCACTTTATTCTGCTTTTCATCAATATCTCCAACTGCGACATCTAACTATGCCACTCATATTACGATGACTCGATCCTTCATTCTTCAACTCATTTCAATTTTGCTCCCTCTATACTTCAAGAATTGCCTTTCGTTTTAATCTTTCCGATTCTATTCTCGCTGATCTGAATAGAATTTCAGGGTTGGGTCGTCTCAAGCTTGTGAAATTTAATTCTTTAAAAACCCAACTTCTACAAATCTCCCTCTCTAAGACACCTAATTTTCCTATCTCTTTCGACGGTTCTCTCGTATCTCCTGTTACAATATAAACACCCTTGGCCTTAACATAAACAAAAAAAATGTATTGAAAACCTCAAATCAACGGTTGCTAGGGTGGCCTCAAAGAAACTGGGAGTTCTGTTTAGACTGCGAGACTTTTTTTTCCTCTTCTCAGTTACTCCAGCTATTACAGGGTCTCATCCGCCCATGTATGGAGACTGCTCTCATATCTGGAGGGCTCTGCTTTTCCCCGGCTTTGGATAGGTCGAGTCAAATGCAAAAGACGTTATAAACTGTCCTGCTACTTCTAGTTCACTTGGCCCTCATATTTCGACGCAAAGTGTGCTTTATCCCTTTTCATATAGGTATTTGTAGCGGCAAGGCTCGAGGAGAACTCCACTCGCGTCCACCACCTTTACACGCCCTCGTAGCCGACAAAGGGTGCTGTGTCGGCACATGAGTTTGTGTTGATATTATAATTCCAGACTAGTTCGCTGCGGTGCTTTCTCTTTCCTGCCACCTCGTTCTGTGGAATTTCTCTTCACATCTGTTTTTTTTACTCATTTAATCTCCCTCCCTTTTAAAGCCTGCGTCTTGCTGCTCTCTGCGTAATTTGCGGTGACAACTGTAAAAAAAAAAAATAAATAAAAGGTTCTTATAGAATTCAATAAGCTAGCTGAAACCCCAAAAGAATGGGCATCTCCGACGGTTAACCACTTCTAGAATGCATTAAATAGCATAACCGAGATTTGCGTCGCTGACAAAAAAAAAAAAAAAAAAAAAAAAGATTCCAGTGGGAAGCCGCCTATCAGCAACCCCTTGCAACAGCCCTGATAGTGGTGATGGTGGCTTTTCAGCAAGAATAAATTACTGAAGATGACGGATTTGGATATGTTAGACTTGATAAAGTTCATTGCCGAAATTGCATTGACATATTCATTCACCTTCAAAGAATCACACCAAGGAACCTCATCGAAAAACTGAAGAGACAGTCATCAGAGCAAAGATAATTCAAATTGGCAATATGTGAAAGAGGAAATGAGCTCTACGAAAACATGAGATGCTGCCTACAGAGGAGAATCCTTTCATGTGGTGCATGAAAATGGGCCAAGGTTTCATTATTATCAGTGCTTGCAGCAAATAATTATCAGCACTCCTTCATCAATCGAAAGAGCGTATTTATAGTGTAGGGAGGAATGTAAACACCCCAAAAAAGAACAGGCTCCAGATACTATAGTGAAAGCTTAATGTTTTGAATCCCCCAATTTGTGAATTTTTGAATTTGAGTATTGAATGATATCGATCTTTATCTTAAAGGAGTATATTATTATAATATGTCAATATTGAGTATAGCGTTTCTGTGTTTCGCCAACCACCAAAATAATGAGTTCTTTTTTACATATTTTTATTCTGTATAATCCAGCTAGCCATAGCGCCTTTAGATTAACACTGTAAAACATAAAAGCTAGTAGCTAAACTTTTTAATACTTACTGGAAAATGAAAATAGATATATTAGGATAACAGCTAACATAAAAAAGTTATTAATATTATATTTGCATTATATTCCTTAGATACTATTTTAATTTATAAAGTAAAATATACTTGGCACAACCAAAATATGAAATATAATGACTAAAGTAATGTTGTACAGGGATTGCAATCTTGAGTTGCCTAACAGTACACAAATGTTATAAATCTTATTACGTATTTTATTATATAATTAAAGTATCGTATCGGCACTAAAAAAAATAGAGCATCGGTATCGGCCTCTTTCTGGTATCGGTACCATCCGCTTATATATAGATATATATATATATATATATATATATATTATATATATAATATATATTATATATATATATATATATATATATAATATATATATATATTCATAATATATATATATATAAATATATATATATTATATAGTAAAAGTAGAACTGTGCATCACTAAAAATTATACTAATCATTTTGAAAAATATACGAATCAAAAGAAATAAATAAGTTGTCTCTCTCTCTCTCAAGCCATTTTCGTTTTTGCATTTGTGCTTACGAAAACGTAAGAAAATGCCTCGAGTTTGCGTTGTTTTGCCAAAAACTTAGCCACAAATCAAGAAAATGCTCGCAACGTATGGAATTTCCTTAATTCTGTAAGGTCGCTATTTCCCTGCTGCCGAATTTACACGTTCTTACGAAAAAATGCAAACAAAACAAATGGTCGTGTAGGTCCGTTTGGTTTGATTGAATTTTCAATTCAATAAAATAGCTTTAAATCAAATCTTAGAAAAATCCGATAAACTCCATCACATAGTTGTAAATTATTTATATATAACTATTTATATTTTATCTTATTCGTTATTCCAAAACCATATGTCCATCTCAACAGCTGATTATCAAATTGTTTGTAAGCAAGCATTCGTTTAGACACTCAATTCGTCCTAAAACTGAGTGAGCATTTCTTTACCATTACTTTTGGGAATAGCCTTGCTCATATTTTATCTGACTGCCCCATTTTGAGTGACATAAGTTTTGCGTTCTCTCATGGACTGAACATCTTATATCGATATAAACCTCTATCCCGCTAATTTTTCCTCTTCTGGTGGAATTCCCCTTTGCTTAGTTTTCCGCACGTATAGCTGTTGCGGCTTTTGCTTGCATGGTTGTCCTGATGCACATCCTCAAAAATAAAAAAATTTTTTATTATTATGGTGTTAACACAATTAGCTACTTAAAATCCTTTTTATTTTATTTTAAGACCTTTCCTGACAAGGAAGAAAACTTCCCTTTAGCAGAATACATTAAAAATGAGGTAGAAGAAGTTGTTATAAAATCGGAGTTTAGAGAATTGGAAAAGGAATCCTTGTTCAAAGAAGAGACACTCATCAGTGATGCTGGATCAGAAGCAGTCAATTGATAAGTGTGGAAAGGTAAGTTAGTAATGCAAAAGAATATGTGATGTTGCTAAAGTAGGAAGTAAGAATGTCAACAGTGAGTGTTGGAATGAAGAGGTGATGCAAGTGTTACAAGTAAAAAAAGGCATGGGTGAATGCTGTAAAAGCAATGATGGTTTTAGTAGATAGGTGGATGAAATATTATATGAGGAAAAGTGCATACACAGAGAAAAATGATGTAAATGAATGGGATTACAAGGGAATAGAAAGCTCTTCTGGAAGGATTTGAAAGATTATAATGAAGATTAAAGGCGAGATTTTCCATAGAATAATGAATATAGGATGGTACTTTTTGACTGATGAAATGGATTTGAGGAGAGTGTGAGGAACACTTCAAAAATCGCATAACATTGGCAGTAATGAAGAGTGATAGTGAATGGGTGTGGTTTGGTGTGTAAGCAAGAAATAGGTATTTTGAAGAGGAGGTAATGGGATAGAGTAGGAAGTTGAAAAACGGTAAATCCTCAGTATAGATAGAATTACTGTGAAATGTTCAAAAAATGGAGGTGAGGTGTGATTGGACTGGAAATGAAGTTGTTTGGACAAAAGCGTAGAGGGTATAGTTCCGAAGTATGGAGAAGAATAAAATAGTACACCTTTATAAGTAGGGAGATAGAATAGTAAGGTAGAGACTATAGAGAAATTAGTTTATGAGTTGTAGGCAAGATATATAGCATGGTATTTTTGGTTGAAGAGGCGTCGAGTGTATTTAAAAAGTAGTAGAAGATTGTGGATCAAATCTTACGTGAAACAAATGATTGAAAAATGAGAGTGAAGAGAATAAATTGATTTAGGCTTTTATGTCTTGCAGAGGCTATTACTGGATTAATATAAAGCTATGTGGCAAGTGTTAGTGATTATGGGGTTTGTGTCAGGCTTCTGAATGTAATCGAAAGTATTTATGTCTATAGTGAAGCGTTTGTAAGAATAAATGGATTGAAAGTGAAGTGGATGGTCGAGCAAGCAAGGGATGTGTTATTCTCCTGGTCTATTTAATTGTATATGTGGTTATGGAAGAATAGAGTACAGTTGGCAGGGAACGTTTTAGAGTGATGGAGAGTGGAGGGTTCCCTGCTTATTGCACGCGAATGATTTGGTTTTGTGTGAGTCTAAGGAAAGTTTGAGAGGATTGCGAGAGGGATTTGGCATGATGTAAAGAAGGGGTTTGATATTAAACGTAGATAAGAGTGAGGTGATATAATGAGTAGGAGAGTGCGTAGTGTGAGATTTTGTAGATTGTTGAGCAATTGGAATGAGTATCTGAGTTTAAATATATTGGATATATGGATAAAAGAGATGCATGATGCAGTGTAGTAGGAAAGCCTATGAAGGGATAGGAAGTGGTTTGTGTAATAAATCCTTTGGTGGATGCCAAAAGGACTTTAAGTCTGAGTGCATTGGGGTTTTGATGAGGTGTTAGTTGTTACTAGTGTTAACGTATAGTATGGAAAACATGGTGTGAATAAGAAAGGTAGATCTAGGCACAAATATGTTCAATTAATAAATTAGGGCTGTAGTGTGAAAAATCGACAAAATGAGAGAGTTAACGGTGTAAGGGAGTTGTATTTTGAAGAAAGATGAAATGAGGAAATAAACGAGTGTGTATTAGATGGTTTTGTCATATGGGAAGGATGAATGATGTCAGTTTAAGCGATTTATAGTGGTTGGAATCTACCGACTGGGAGACTATTTCCTTGCATGTTACGCACCTTCCCCATATCTAGTGGGAAAAAGGAAGATAATGAAAAAAGAAAATATATATTATTATTATTATATAATTATTATTATTATAATTATTATTATTATTATTATTATTATGATTATTTTATTATATAGTTATATATATTATAAGCAAATCTCTTTTGTAGAAATTTATGACTCTGAAAAAATATATCTTCATTAAATTGAAGAAAACAAAGGAAAAAGTAATTCAAAAGTGCGTTTCGATTTCAGATGAAGAAAATATTTGGCCCAAAATTTGACGTCAAGTTTCGTTGGTGCGACAACAAGTTGAGTGACAAGAATTAAAAGATTTGCCCAACTTAGTTTCAAGTCTTAAGATTTCCTGAGAAAATCATTTTTATTTTGTATAAAATTTATCTTAACTTCTTTTTTGAGTTGATGAAATCTGTTCCTTCCATTGTCATAACTATGATCTTTCCTTCCCTACTTATATATTTCTCTCTTTTCTTCTCTTCTTGTATCTCTTCTATTCTGTGTATTCTTCTTTTCTTCTCTCTCCTCTTCTCTTCTCTTCTCTCTCTCATCTCTCTCTTCTCTTACTCTTCCTCTTTCTCCTTTTCTCGATTATATTCTCTTTCTTCGTTTTCTTTTCTTTTCTTTTTCTTTTTCTTTTTCTTTTTCTTTTTCTTTTTCTTTTTCTTTTTCTTTTTCTTTTTTTTTTTCTTTTTCTCTTCTCTTCTCTTCTCTTCTCTTCTCTTCTCT
The DNA here is from genome assembly GCA_015478945.1 of Trachelipus rathkii. Lineage (NCBI taxonomy): Eukaryota > Metazoa > Arthropoda > Malacostraca > Isopoda > Trachelipodidae > Trachelipus > Trachelipus rathkii. The sequence continues at coordinate 25,936 of JABUQX010004229.1, read as the reverse complement.
TCTCTTCTCTTCTCTTCTCTTCTCTTCTCTTTCTCTTCTCTTCTCTTTCTTTTTTTCTCTTCTCTTCTCTTTCTTCTCTTCTCTTCTCTTCTCTTCTCTTCTCCCTTCTCTTCTCTTCTCCCTTCTCTTCTCCCTTCTCTTCTCTTCTCCCTTCTCTTCTCTTCTCCCTTCTCTTCTCCCTTCCCTTCCCTTCCCTTCCCTTCCCTTCCCTTCCCTTCTCTAATCAAATTCATCTCTTCACATTTTCGCTCTTTTCTCTGACACTTCTAAAAGAAAAAAAAAAAAATGAAAAGAAATAAAGTAAATAAATAAATGAATAGATAAATAAAGAAAAAGAAAGATAAATAAATAATAAAGTTAAATAAATAAATAAAATAAATAAATAATAAAATAAATAAAATCATCATCATCACCCACCTCCTTTCCCCAGATTCGGGAAAATTATCTACCCTAGGGTTTCACGAGACTGCGACCGACCCTCACTGTCAATGTGGGGTTCATCCCCTTGGCCAGGCCCACAACCAAACCCAATCACAAAACCCCGCCCTTCACTCCTATTATACACCTTTCTTCTCGCCTCTGCCAAACTTGCATCCTCTCCTTCAGTCATTCCTTTACTGACTTAATCCACTTTTTCTTCGGTCTCCCTGCCGGCCGATTCCCAGCACACTCACCGCTATACATCCTCTTAGCCAGGCTACTATCATCCATCCTTTCCATATGACCAAACAAATCTCGATGTGCTCTCGTTTATTCTTTCACTTACGCCCTTCTTCACATCACACAACTCCCTAATGCGTTCATTCCTCATTTTATCAATTCTTCTCACACCTAACACGCCCCTAAGATTGTCCATTTGAACACATTGTACCTTAGATCTATACCTCTTATTCCAGACCCTAGTTTCACTACTATACATTAACACAGGTAACAAATACCTCATGCAATGTGAACCCCAATGCACGTCAGACTTGTCCCATTAACCAAATCCACCAAAGATTAATGCATTCAGTCAACCTTTCCTACCATTCACAACTTTTTTACTACACTGCATTGTCCGTTCCCTTTTCATCCAACATATATCCTAAATATTTAAACTCAGACACTTGTTTCAGTTGCTCATCATCTAACATAATTTCACACCGTAGACTCCCCTCACTCAGTACCAAAACCTTACAACTTATCTAACATTCACTTCAAAACCTCCCTTTTACACACCCTGTCAAACCCCTCTACCAATCCTCTCAAACTCTTCAGATTCACCGCACAAAAACAAATTATCCGCATATAATAGGTAGGGGCAACCTCCAATCTCTTCCATCTCCATCATTCTAACACCTGCCCCTGCCACCTCTATCTCTAATTCTTTCATACCCATCCATATATAAATTGAATAACCAAGGAAGACAAACTCATCCGTGCCTCACTCCGTTATTAATATAAACCAATCAACTTCAGCTTTCATTATTCTTACACACGCGTTCACTGATGTCATGCTATTGATTCCATCAGAAGCCTACCACCAACACCATAATTGTAAATCGCTAAACCTGCCACAAAGCTTGCCGCAATTAATCTTCTGTGCAAATCCATAAAAGCAAATACAGTAAATATTAATGCCATAAAACAACGTAGTTCTGAAGTCTCTATTACCTTGTCACATCTTCGATAGGAAAGACAGAAAAAAGGAAATAAGTATTACCGAAGGATGCTCGGTATGAATAGCTGACATTTTTAGGATAATGTGTTAAGGAAAGCTCAGTGCATTCTTGAAGAAGTTTAAGTAGGGCTATCTTATCTTGACCTTCATAGGTATTGAGTATTGTGCAACGTTGACCTACTTTTCGTTGACCTTCATCCAGACTACCCTGAACTGCAAATCCTTTCATATTAATGTGTTACATAAATGAATATCGGGTTTTTGTGAGGAGTGTAGTTGTGGACGCCTGGTCCAAGATATGAACCCTATGTTGACGAGGATACCACAGTGAGAGGCCGTTGAAGTTTCGGAAAGCCTTGGGGTGGGGGGGGGAAAATTTCTTTCTGACTGGACGTTTTTCCACCTTCGTTTGGAGGGGGACGGTAATGGGGGAGGGGTCGACTTACGATCATGTTATTCTACTTTTTTTTACGGTGTATGGCGCGCACCTCACTCCAATTTTTGGGAGAGGAGAAGTGTTAATATATATATATATATATATATATATTATATATATAAAACATTATATATATTATATATATATAATATATATAATATATATATAATATATATATATATATATATATAAACCATATATAATAATATATATATATATATATTATAATATATAAAAATATATATATATATATATATATTATATATATATTATATATATATATAATATATTATATATATAAAACGAGTATATATATATAATGTATATATAATATATATATATATATATATATATATATAATATATTATATATATATATATATATTATATATTATATATATATATATATATATATATATATATATATATATAGATGATTATATTGTGCAGAACTGAATCTTTGGCCAATAACAATACTCTCATTAATGCTACTGCCAATTACTAATACCAATACTGAAAAATTTCAGCAAATACAAATACTTCCTCATTAATTTGTATATTCTAAATTTTTTTTTATGTATGAAAGACCACCTATTATTTATATTCTCCATCTTAAAGAAAAGACTCAAGAAAATTCTCGAATGGAAGTTTCAACAGCATTAAAATTCCATATGGTATAGTATGTGGCAGTAGCATTAATGAGAGTATTGGTATTGGCCAACGATTCAGTTTCTGGCACATCATTAATATATATATATATAATATATATATATATATATATATAAGTAATAATATATATATATATGATATATATGATATATATATATATAATATATATATATTATATATTATATTATATATATATATTATATATTATATAATATACGTATATATTATATATATATATATATATATATATATATATATATAATATATAATATATATATATATATATAATATATATATATATATAATAATAATATATATATATATATATATATATAATATATATATATATATATATAATATATATATATATATATATATATATAATATATATATATATATAATATATATATACATCATATAATATATATTATAATATATAAATATATATATATATAATCACCTTCCTCCTCTCCCAAAAATTGGAGGTGAGGTGCGCAGCATACACCGTAAAAAGAATAGTAGAATAACATGATGTAAGTCGACCCCCCCCCCATTACCGTCCCCTCCATACCTTAGGTGAAAACACGTCAAGTCAGAAAGAAATTTTCCCCCCCCCCTAGGGCTTCCCGAAACTTCAACGGCCTCCCACTGTGGTATCTCGTCAACATAGGGTTCATATCTTGGACCAGGCGTCCAACAACTACACTCCCTCACAAAAACCCGCCATTCATGTTAATGTAACACATTAACATGAAAGGATTTGCAGTTCAGGAGAGTCTGGATGAAGGTCAACGAAAAGTAGGTCAACGTTGCACCAATGCTCAAACCTAATGAAGGTCAAAGATAAGATAGCCCTACTTCAAACTTCCTTCAAGAACACTTTATTATTCAAGCAACACATTAAGAGTGGCAATCTCGACTATTCATACGCTCCATCCTTCAGTAATACTTATTTCCTTTTTTCTGTCTTTCCTATCGAAGAATGTGACAAGGTATAGACGACTTCAGAGATTACTTTGTTATTTATGGCATTAATATTTACTGTATTTAGCTTTTATGGATTTGCAACAGAAGATTAATTGGGAAGCTTTGTGGCAGGTGTTAGCGATATATGGTGTTGGTGGTAGGCTTCTGAATGGAATCAAAATTATGCATGAACAATAGTGAAGCTGGGTAAGAATAAATGAAAAGCTGAAAGTGATTGGTTAAATATTAATAACGGAATGATGCACGGATGAGTTATGTCTCCTTGGTTATTCAATTTATATATGGATGGGGTTATGAAAGAATTAGAGATAGAGGTGGCAGGGGAAGGTGTTAGAATGATGGAGAATGGAAGAGATTGGAGGGTGCCCTACCTATTATATGCGGATAATTTGGTTTTGTGTGGCGAATCTGAAGAGAGTTTGGGGGCATTGGTAGAGGGGTTTGGAAGGGTGTGTAAAAGGAGAGGTTTGAAAGTAAATGTAGATAGTGTAAGGTTTTGGTACTGAGTGAGGGGAGTCTACGGTGTGAAATTATGTTAGATGATGAGCAACTGAAACAAGTGTCTGAGTTTAAATATTTAGGATATATGTTGGATGAAAAGGGAACGGACAATGCAGTGTAGTAAAAAAGTTGTGAATGGTAGGAAGGTGACTGATGCAATTAAATCTTTGGTGGATGTAATGGGACAAAGTCTTGAGTGCATTGGGGTTTTGCATTTGAGGGTATGTTGTTAAACCTGTGTTAATGTTATAATAGTGAAACTATGGTCTGGACTAAAGAGATATATCTAAGGTAAGATGTTTTCAGATAGACAATCTTTGGGGCGTGTTAGTTGTGAGAAGAATTTGATAAAATGAGGAATGAAACGCGATTTGAGGGAGTTGTGGATGTGAGAAGGGCGTAAGTTGAAAGAAAAACGAGAGGCACATCGAGCATTTGGTTGGTTCATATGATAAGATGGATGATTAGTGCCTGGCTAGAGGATTGTTATAGCGGTGAGTGTGCTGGAATCGGCCGCAGGGAGACGAAGAAAAAGGGATTAAGCAGTAAAGGAATGACTGAAGGAGAGGATGCAAGTTTGGCAGAGGCGAGAAAGAACGAGAAAGCGTGTATAATAGGATTGAAGGCGGGTTTTGTGATTGGGTTGGTTGTGAGCCTGGCCAATGGGATGACGCACATTACAGTGAGGGTCGGTTCGCCGAGTCTCGTGAAACCCTAGGTAGATAATTTCCGGAATCTGGGGAAAGAGGGGGTGATTGATATGATTTTATTTATTTATTATTTATGTTATTTTCTCATTGTTCATTTATTATGTATGTATTTATTTTGTACTTTTATTTATTCTATCATTTATTATTTACTTATTTCTTTTATTTTTTTTTTTTTTCTTTAGAAGTGTCAGAGAAAGAGACGGAAAAATGTGAAGAGAGAATTTGATTAGAGAAGGGGAGTAATTGGAAGAGGAAGGAAGGAAGGAAGGGGGTGGCCGAAAGAAGAAGGGAGAAGAGAGAGAAGGCTTGAGAGAGAAAGAAGGGAGATGAGAATGAGAAAGAGAGCAGGAGAAAGGGGATAACCAATCAATAAGTTAAGAGAGAGAAGAGAAAAAGAAAAAGAAAAAGAAAGAGAAGAGAAGAGAGAAGAGAAGAGAAGAGAAGAGAAGAGAAGAGAAGAGAAGAGAAGAGAAGAGAAGAGAAGAGAAGAGAAGAGAAAAAGAAAAGAAAAAGAAAAAGAAAAAGAAAAAGAAAAAGAAAAAGAAAAAGAAAAAGAAAAAGAAAAAGAAAAAGAAAAAGAAAAGAAAAAGAAGAGAAGAGAAGAGAAGAGAAGAAGAGAGAAGAGAGAAGAGAAGAGAAGAGAAGAGAAGAGAAGAGAAGAGAAGAGAAGAGAAGAGAGAAGAAAAGAAGAGATACAAAGAATAGAAGAGATACAAAGAAGAGAAGAGAAGAGAGAAATATTGATGAAGGAAAAGAAAGATCAAATTTATCACAATGGAAGGAACAGATTTCATCAACTCAAAACAAACAGAACAAAGAAAAAAAATTTATAAAAAATAAAAATGATTTTCTTCAGGAAAAATCTAAAGACTTAAACTAAGTTGGGCAAAATACCTTTAATTCCTTGTCACTCAACTTGTTGATCCGCACCAACGGAAACTTTGACGTCAAAAGTTTGGCCAAAAATTCTTCTTCATCTGAATCGAAATGAATTTTTGAATCTTTTTCTTTGGTTTTCTTCAATAATGAAGATATATTTTTCAGAGTCATAAATTTCTACAAAAGAGATTTGCTTAATAATAATAATAATAATAATAATAATAATAATAATAATAATAATAATAATAATAATAATAATAATAATAATAATAATAATAATAATAATAATTATTTAATAATTGGTAACCATAAAACGAATGCCTTGAGTAGACCTGGTGAAAGGATTACATGCAAGGAAATAGTCTCCCAGTCGGTAGATTCCCAGCACACTCCACTATAAATCCGCTTAACCAACTGACCATCATTCATCCTTCCCATATGACCAAACCATCTTAATACACACTCGTTTATTTCCTCATTTACATCTTTCTTCACAACATACAACTCCCTTACACGTTCATTCCTCATTTTGTCGATTCTTTCCACACCTAACAAGCCCCTAAGTTTATTAATCTGAACATATTGTGCCTTAGATCTACCTTTCTTATTCCACACCATAGTTTCATAACTATACGTTAACACTAGTAACAACTAACACTCATGCAAAACCCCAATGCACTCAAGACTTAAAGTCCCTTTGCATCCACCAAGGATTTAATTACACCAACCACCTTCCTACCATTCATAGCTTTCCTACTACACTGCATCATGCGATCTCTTTTCATCCAACATGTATCCTAAATATTTAAACTCAGATACTCATTCCAATTGCTCACAATCTAACAAAATCTCACACTACGCACTCTCCTTACTCATTATCATCACCTCACTCTTATCTACGTTTAATATCAAACCCCTTCTTTTACACACCATGCCAAATCCCTCTCCCAATCCTCTCAAACTTTCTTCAAACTCACCAAACAAAACCAAATCATTCGCGTGCAATAAGCAGGACACCCTCCACTCTCCATCACTCTAAAACGTTCCCCTGCCAACTGTACTCTAATTCTTCCATAAACCCCATCCCATATACAAATTAAATAACCAAGGAGACATAACACATCCCTGCCTTGCTCGACCATCCACTTCACTTTCCAATCCATTTATTCTTACAAACGCTTCACTATAGACATAAATATTTTCGATTACATTCAGAAGCCTGACACAAACACCTTATATAACTAACACTTGCCACATAGCTTTATAATTAATCCAGTAATACGCCTGCTGCAAGACCATAAAACCTAAATACAATTTATTCTTCTTCACTCTCATTTTCTCAATCATTTGTTTCAACGTAAAGATTTGATCCACACATCTTCTACTACTTTTAAATACACTCGACGCTCTCTTTCAACCAAAATACCAGCATATATCTTGCCTACAACACTCAATAAACTAATTTCTCTATAGTCTCTACCTTACTATTTATCTCCCCTACCCTTATATAAGGGTACTATTACTATTCTTCTCCCATCCTTCGGAACTATACCCTCCATAAACGCTTTGTCACACAACTTCCATTTCCAGTCAATCACAACCTCACCTCCATTTTTGAACATTTCATCAGTAATTCTATCTATACTGAGGATTCATCGTTTTACAACTTCCTCACTCTACCCATTACCTCCTCTTCAAAATACCTATTTCTTCTTACACCACCAAACCCAAACCCTTTTACAATCACCTCTTCATTACTGCCAATGTTATGCAGATTTTTGAAGTGTTCCCTCCACACTCTCCTAACATCCATTTCATTAGTCACAAAAGTACCATCCTTATATTGCATTATTCTATGAAAATTCCCCTTTAATCTCATTATTAATCTTTCAAATTTCCTTCTAGAAGGGCTTTCTAATCCCTTGTAATCCCATTCATTTACATCATTTTTTCTCCTGTGTATGCAACTTTTCCTCATATATATTTCCATACACCTATCTATAAAAACCTCATCATTTGCTTTTAGCACATTCAACCATGCCTCTTTTTACTTGTAACCACTTGCATCACCTCTTCATTCCAACACTCACTGTTGGCATTCTTAATTCCTACTTTAGCACATCCACATACTTCTTTTGCATTACTAACTACCGTTTCCACACTTTTCAATTGACTGCTTCTGATCCAGCATTTGTTTTTGAGATTTTACGGCATCACTGATGAGCATCTCATCTTTGAAAACGGTAAAACTCCGATTTATAACAACTTTTCTACCTCATTTAATGTATATCTGCTAAAGGAAGTTTTCTTCCTTGTCAGAAAGGTCTTAAAATAAAATAAAAAGGCATTAATGTAACTAAATGTGTGTTAAAAACACCCATAATATAAAAAATATTTTGTTTTGAGATTGCACAGGGACCACACTGCAAGCTAAAAAGAGCAAGCACGTATTACCGTTGCCGGAAAAACTAACAACAGGGGAAAGTTCAACACAGATAAGAGGAAAATTAACGGATCCAAGAGGTTTATATTCGATATAAAGATGTTTCAGTCCGATGGAGGAACGCAAACATGTATGTCACCGCAAAAAGGGTGTGGCCAGTCAGATAAAATATGAAGCAAGCTATTCCCAAAAAGTAAGGGTAAAGAAATGGCTCACTCAGTTTATAGGACGAAATTGAAGTGTCTAAACGAATGGCTTGCTTACAAAACATTTGGAAATCAGCTGTTGAGATGGACATATGGTTTTGGAATAAACAAAATAAGGAAAAAATAATACATAGTTTCGACTACAAATAATTTATCAAACTATGTGATGGAGTTTATCGATTTTTAAGGAATTTGATTAAAGCTAATTTTATTGAATGGAACATTCATCAAACCAAAACGGACCTACCACGCCACCATCTTGTTTGTTTGCATTTTTCGTAAGAACGTTCTTAAATTCGCAAGCACGGGAAATAGCAACCTTAGAAATAAAGAAATTTCATACGTTTGGCAATAATTTTCACGATTTTGTGCTAAGTTTGGCATAAACAAACGCAAACTCGAGCATTCTTACGTTTCTAAGCACAATTGCAAAAACGAAAAGGCTTGAGAAAGTGTTCGAGCCAAACTTATTATTTCTTTTTGATCGTATATTTTCAAAACGAGTAGTATAATTTTATATGATGCGACACTTCTAACTTTTACTCATATATATATATATATATTATAATATAATATATATTATATATAATATATATATATAATATATATATATATTATATATTATATAGTATATAAATATATTATATATTATATATAATATATTATATTTATATATATAAGGGATGTACCGATACCAGAAAAGAGCCCGATACCGATACTCTTTTTTTTAGGGTGCCGGATACCGATACTTTAATTAAATTAATAAATACACAGTAATAAGATATAACATTTGTGTACTGTTAGGCAACTCAAGATTGCATTCCCTGTACAACAAATACTAGTCATTTATATTTCATATTTGGTTGTGCCCAAGTATATTATTTTATAAAATTAAAATAGTATCTTAAGGAATAATAAATGCAAATATGATATTAAACTTTTTGTAGTTAGTGTTTATTCAAAAAAATATTCTATTTACATTTTCTGGTAAGTATTAAACAAAGTTTAGCTACTAGCTTTTATGTTTAACATGATTACAATTTAAAAGAAGATTCTTTAACTAGCGCTACATTATAAAGAATAAAAATATTTCTAAAAAGAGACCTCAATTATTCAGCTGAAAAATAAATAAAAAAAACGCTAACTCAAATATGACATAATAATAATATACTCCTTTAAATAAAGTAGATATCATTCAATACTCAAAATTCAAAAAATTCCACAGCCGATAAATTGTGATTTCAGAAAACATTAAGCTTTTCACTTAGTTATGGGCGAGAGGCCTGATTGCTTTTTTTGGGTGTTTACATTCCTACCTTACACTATAAATACGCTCGCTTTCGACTGATGATGGAGGAGGTGCTGATAATTATTTGCCTGCAGGCACTGATAATAATGAAAACAACCTTGGCCCATTTTCATCCCACCGCATGAAAGGATTCTCTTCTGTAGCAAGCATCTCCATGTTTTCGTAGAGCCTCATTTCCTCTTTCACATATTGGCCAATTTGAATTATCTTTGCTCCTTGTTGACTGTCTCTTCAGTTTTTACGATGAGGTTCCGTTGGTGTGATTCCTGTTGAAGGTGAATGATATATCAATGCAATTTTCGGCAATGAACTTATCAAAGTCTAACATATCCAAATCCTCAGATTCAGTAAGTTTTATTTGCCGAAATGCCACCATCTTCACTATCAGTGCTGTTGCCAAGGGTTGCTGATAAGGCGACTTCCACTTCTGTGAATCTTTTTTTTATTTTTTTTGTTGTCAGCGAGCAAGCTCCTCGGTTATGCATTTAGAATGCATTCGTAGAAGTGTTCACCGTCAGAGATGGCATTCTTGTGGGGTTTCAGCTAGCTTAATGAATTCCTTATAGAATCATTTTATTTATTTTTTTTTTTACAGTTGTCACCGCAAATTACGCAGACGAGACAGACGCAGGCTTTAACGGGAGGAGATTAAATTGAGTAAAAAACACAGAAGATGGAAGAGAATTCCCACAGAACGAGAGGTGGCAGGAAGAAAGAAGCACACGCAGCGAACTAGCTGAATACCTAATAATCAGAACACAAAACTCATGTGCCAACACAAAGCACCTTTGTGCTACGAGGGCGTCGTAGAAGGTGGTGGTACTCGAGTGGAAAGGTGCCCTCGAGCACTTGCCGCTACAATACTATAGAAAAGGATTAAGCACCAACTTTGGCGTCGGAAAATATAGAGGCCAAGTGAACTAGAAAGTACAGGACAGCTTTATAAGTCTTTTGGCATTTGACTCGAACCCTATCCAAAAGCGGGTGAAACCAGAGCCCTCCCAGATATGAGAGCAGTATCCCATACATGGCGGATGAGACCCTTTGTATAGCTGAGTAACTGAGAAGAGGAAAAAAAAGTCTCGCAGTCTAAATCAGAACTCCCAGTTTCTTTGAGGCCACCCTAGCAACCGTTATGATTTGAGGTTTTCAATACATTTTTTTGTTTGATGTTAAGGCCAAGGGTGTTTATATTGTCATCAACAGGAGATACGAGAGAACCGTTCAAAGAGATAGGAAAGTTTAGAAGGTGTCTTAGAGAGGCAGATTTGTAGAAAGTTGGCGTTTTTAAAGAAATAAATTTCACAAGCTTGAGGACGACCAACCCTGAATTCTGATTCAGATATCAGCAGAGAAATAGACGAAAGATTAAAACGAAAGGCAATTCTTGAAGTATAGAGGGAGCAAAATTGAAATGAGTTGAAGAATGAAGGATCGAGTCATCGTAATATGAGTGGATAGTTAGATTGTGCAGTTGAGAAACATTGATGAAAAGCATAGAATAAAGTAGAGATAAAACATAACCCTGAGGAACACCACGTTTGACAGAAAAAGAAGAGTCGCCCCATCAACAACAGCCGACACAGCGATTGAAAGAAAGATAGACATAAGTGAGCAAAGAGAAGAAGAAGGAAACAGAAAGGAGGGGAGCTTGGAAGACCCGTCAAATGCTTTGGATATGTCAAGCGCCACACACGTCTTCCCGTAGTTCCTAGGCGGAAAACAATAAATCTGTTAAATATTAAAGTATATCGCAGTAGATCTCGAGCGCCGAAAGCTATACTATACTAATAATAGGAATGAGATTCCAGATGATTCTGGAAGTGAGAAGTTGAGAAGGGTTTCAAAGATCTAGAAAGGAATACAAGTATATAAGGCAATAGGTCGATAGTTATAAGTATCAGAGCAGCATCTTTTTTCGTGAATTAGGCTGAACATATGCGGCGCTTCCAACACTGAGGTAAAGTGCTAGTTTGAGGCATAGAGAATATAGCTGAATGAGGGCGGGGTCAGCACGGAAGCACACGTTCCTCAAAACTCGAGAGGAATGCCATCCGGGCTACCCGCCTTCCTAACGTTTCATAGATTTCAGGAAGCCCATGCCACCGATCAAATGAAATACAGGTTAAAGCATAGGACACCTGAGAGGAGAAAGAGGAGGAAGAGGAATGCCCAGGGAATCGTCCATGTTGAGCTTAGAGTAAAATGAGGAGAGCCAAAGGGATGATTTGGCCTTTTCAGTTGGGAGTATTAACAACAGAATCATCAGAGCGAATAGAGGATGGAAAGGATGATTTACAGAGGTTGTTAGAGATGGTTTTTGCAAGAGGCCAGAGAGATTTGTCAGGAGGAGAACCCAAGGAGGTCAGCGCACTTTCGCTTAATGAAAGTCTGCTTTGTCGTCGAAGAGTATCCTGCAACGATTTCTACTGGAATGAAAATTAGCAAAGGTGATAGGAGAACGAGAATTTTCCCACACCCCGATACGCACTGTCTTTAGCTTGGAATGGCCAGAGAACCAAGCACGATCGAAATGATTTTGAGGGAGAAATAGATTTAGTCCAAAAGGAATGAAAACGGCTCATCCTCAAAACAATTTACATTCCCACTTTATCGCAGAAGCTGAAACGTCTTCAGGTCACTCCAATTATAGTTAGCGAAGAAGCAACCAATTGCCACCCATTCCGGTCCGATCAAAGTGCCAAAAAAACTGCATAGGGCAGGATATAGATGTGGAGAGAAAGTGATTAAAATAAAGATATGCAGGTTGGGTCAGATTTACGCGATAGGAGCGAAAGTTGCGTGTATTTATAGAGAGTAGGACTGGTGTGAAAACATAGTCAAGTGTGTTTTAAGAATCGGTAGGACGCATTCCGGACTGTGTGAGGTTCTTTAATTAGTTGCTCCAGATCGTGGAGAATACTGAATGATGTCGGCTTCGCTCCCCACCTAAATCGGTAATGAGAGGAAACCCAACAATCAGTGCTGGTGTACATTGAGAATCTCCTAAATAGGAGGACCTCAGTATTTGGGATGAGAAGATATAACAGTCTCGTGAGAATAGTAAGGTAATCAAAAAAGCATTGAAAATCTGTTCTGTTGGAGAACAGTAGCAGAAGCATAAGATATTGTAGTAGAAGGAAGAAGATTTTAAGCCACAGAACATCGAAGTAGGAGATTCGAGATTCTAGAGACGTGTTATAGGAGTGTTTATATTTACATAGGCACATACTCCACCCTTCAGACAGAAATTGTAAAATAAGTTATAGTTGGATATATTAAACGAGTTGAAGATGGAATTCTTAGCCATCTGGGTCTCAAAACAAGAGCTAAATTAAGGTTAGAGGTTAAGAGGGTGGTTTTCCATGGATGCAGAGTTAGAGTGCAAGCCATTGATGTTGGTAAAGTAAAAAGAAAGCCACGCTTGTGCAAATTGCTATCATAACACGCACACAAAAAAAAAAAAAAAAAAAAAACAGACAGAAACAAATAGACAAAAACCAAAGGAAAAATGAGTAAAAATTATTTGTACGCTAAAACCTAAATTTAAAACCGGAAATTTTAAAATGGTAAAACCCTATTTACAGCAAATATCTAACATATGAATAATCCAGAAAGTTTAAAAACACTCGCGCAATCACACACACTCACGAAATTGAGTACAAAAAAAAAAAAATAAAAAAAAAAAAAAAAAAATACTGTTGGTCAACTAAAAAAGTAAAAAGATAAAATCTGTAATTGAAATTATAATAATGGCTGGTTCCAAAGTATGTAATGTATATGGCTAAGCCCAAATTGGAGAAACGCTAAATATCTAATTAAAAAGGAAGATCGAGGAAAAAAAACAACCTTGTGTTAGCTATCTATATCAAACTAGATTTATTATTGAATCTAAAAGTTTTTCATAATTTTTCACCCAAAAAATAAGAAGTATCGGCCATATTTACCGATACCGATACCCCCCAAAATGGCCAATACTACCGATACCGATACTATCGGTACATCCCTAATATATATATATATATATATATATAATATATAGTATTCTATATATATATATATATATATATATATATATATATATATATATATTATAATATATATATATATATATATATAATATATATTATATATATATAAGATATATATGATATATATATATATTATATAGTATTGATGGGACGATTAATCGTCATCGTCAAAATCGGCATATTTTTTCTCAATCGGCATCGTCAATTTTTGCTAGAGATGTACCGATACCAGAAAAGAGGCCGATACTCTATTTTATTAGGTACCGATACTTTAATTAATATAATAAATGCACAGTAATAAGATAGAACATTTGTGTACTGCTAGGCAACTCAGGGTTGCATTCCTTGTACAACCAATACTTAGTCATTTATTCATATTTGGTGTGCCAAGTATATTTATTTTAGAAATCAAAATGGTATCTTTAGAATAATAAAGGCAAATATAATATTAATAACTTTTTTATGTTTGTGTTTATTCAAAAAATATTCCATTTCCATTTTCCAGTAAGTTTTAACAAAGTTTAAGCTACTAGCTTTTATGTTTAAACATGATTACTACAAGAAGATTCTTTTAACTAGCTACAATATAAAGAATAAAATAATGAAAGAAGAAGACCTCAATTAATCAGCTGAAAAGACAAAATAAAAAAAGCTATTATTCAAACATGACAAAATAATAATATACTCCTTTTAAGATAAAGATAGATATCATTCAATACTCAAATTCAAAAATTCTCAAATTGTGATGCAAAAACATTAAGCTTTCACTAGTATCTGACCAGAGCCTGTTCCTTTTTGGGGTGTTTACATTTCCAACTACACTAAAAATAAACTCGCTCTTGATTGATGAGGGAGGGGCTGATAAATATTTGCTTGCTAGCACTGATAATAATGGAAACCTTGGCCCATTTTTATGCTGCCACCGCATGAAGGATTCTCTTCTGTAGCAGCATCTCCATGTTTTCGTAGAGCCTCATCTCCTCTTTCACTGATTGCAAATTTGAATTATCTTGCTCCTTGATGATTGTCTCTTCCAGTATTTTCGTATGAGGTCCTTGGTGTAATTCCTTTGAAGGTGAATGAGATGTCAATGCAATTTCGGCCATGAACTTGTAAAGTCTAACATATCCAAATCCTCTTCAACTCTGCAGGCTTATTTGCTGAAAAACCACCATCGTTACTATCAGTGCTGTTGCTAGGGGTTGCTGATAAGGCGGCTTCCACTTCTGTGAATCTTTTTTTTTGTCACGCGAGCAAGCTCCTCTGTTATGCTATTTAAATGCATTCTAGAAGTGGTTCACCGTCGGAGATGCCATTCTTGTGGGGTTTCAGCTAGTATAAGGAATTCGTTATTAGAACATTTTATATATCGAAACTGGATTTATTATTGAATATAAAAGTTTCTCATAATTCTTCATCCAAAAAGTAAGAAGTATCGACCATATTAACCAATGATGATCCCAATACCAAAAAAATTGGCCGATACTGCCAATACCGATACTATCGGTATATCCCTAATTTTTGCCGATTATTTTCCCGATTAATTGAACAAATATTAAGAATTTTGGATAATATTAAAACTCATATATATATATATATATATATATATATATATATATATATATATATATATATATATATATATATATATATATATATATATATATATATATATTATATATATATATATATATATATATAACACCGTATATATAGTATATATATATATATATATATATATATATATATATATAATATATACTATATATAATATATAAATAAAAAAATTTTATATATATATAAAAACATATATATATATTATATATATATATATATATATATTTATATATATATATACCGGTAATATATATATATATTATAATATATATAATATATATATATATAGTATATATATATATATTATATTATTATATATATATATATATATATATATATGCTTGTATATATATATATATATATATTCCTATGGTGTTCACGTATGTGGTGTGTTCACGTAATTAGCTCTGTGTTTATATACTACTTCATGATTTTAGGTGCTGCCTACTACCACATGCTAATGCATGCCTCGGAGAAGGTCGTGATCGCCGTAAGCGGCATTCTATCTTTCGGAGAAAATGTATGAATCGTATGGTTAGATGGAATGTCAGAGGAATAAATGTTGAGGAGAGACGTGATGGATGAACTTCAAGCCAAGATTTGATTCGCTCGCGTCTTAAACAAAGATGAAAAGAAATGGTGAAAATGAGGTGATGTGTGTGAAATGTGTTTATGTTGTGTGGAAAGGAATGAGAGGGGATAGAGAAGGATTTACAATTCTGTGACTGACTTGTGGTACAGAGTATGGTAGATTTTGTGTGTGTGGAGTTACGTAGAATTCTAAAAGTTAACATTTAGTTTGAAAGGTCAAGAATTTTGTGCGTTGCGACAAAGTGTCCAATCTGAGGGTAATGTTGAGAGTTGAGATTTTGTGGGATAATTTGAATGATGTTGTTGGACGGGGTGAGTAGGAGATTCAGGTTTCATTTGCCCAATTCTGCCCACCAAGAAAAATGTTTTTTTTTTTTTTACAGTTGTCACCATCACTGGCAGAGCCCTATTCAAAGAGGGAGTGTAGTACGCTCAAAAGTTCACCCTTGAACGCAAATTAAGCATTTGAGCACAACGCAGGCTGTTAAGAGTGGTTGATAGAAATTAAATTATGCAGGAAATACAGATAGATGGAAGAGAAGTTCCACAGAACAGAGGGTGGGAAAGAAGGAAGCACCACAGCGAACTAGCCTGGAGTTACCAATGTGAACACAAAACTCCTGCGCAGATACAGCACCCCTTGTGCTACGAGGGCGTCGTAAAGGTGGTATTACGCGAGTGATAAGTTCCCTCGAGACCTGCCGCTGAGGTACCTACAGGATAGAGATAAAGCACCAGCATCGTGCCGCAAAGATAGAGGATCAAGTAAACTGGAAAGTACAGAACAGTTATAAGCCTTTTGGCCTTTAACTCGACCCTGTCCAAAAGCCGGGTGAAACCAGACCCCCCCCCCCAAGATATAAGAGCAGTTACTCTATTTACATGGCGATGAAGACTCTTGTTGATAGCTGGAGCAACTGAGAAGAGGAAAAAAAGTCTTGCAGTCTAAACAGAACTTCGTTTCTTTGAGACCGCCCTAGCAACCGTTGTGATGTGAGGTTTTCAAAACATTTTTTTTGTTTATGTTTAGGTCAAGGATGCTTATATTTTCAACAGGAGAGACGAGAGAACGTCGAAAGAGATGAGAAAGTTAGAAGGTGTTTTAGAAAGGAAGATTTGTAGAAGTTGGGTTTTTAAAGATTTGGAATTTCACAAGGAGAAGGACCCCACCCGGAAATTCCATCTAGATCAGCGAGAATAGATCAAAGATTAAGACAAGAGGCCAATTCTTTAGAAGTAAAAGATGGGAGCCAGAATTGATTATGAGTTGAAAGGAACAGGGTCGAGATCATGGAATATGAGTGAAGTAGAGTTAGAGTGCAGGTGAGATCTTAATGAAAAGTAGGAATAAAAGTAAGCGAAAAGCAGAACCCTTGAGGAACACCACTTAATGGACGAGAAAAGAAGGAACCGAATCAACCACGCCCCGCATTGAGCGATTTTGAAAGAAAGTAGACATAAGTAAGCAAAGAAAGGAGGAAACCCAGAGTGGGAGCTTGGAGCCGCAGTGATGCGGTGCCATTCTCGGTCAAAGTTTTGCATATGTCAAGCGCAACCACGCAAGTATCCTGGTAGTTGCCTAAGAGCGAAGAAACCATAAATCAGTTGAGTAAAGTATATCGCCAGAAGACCTCGAGTGCCGAAAAAACCGATACTGGCGATCGAAATGAGTTTCCCGATGATCTAAGAAGTGAGAGTTGAGAAGTTCAAAGATCATAGATAGAATACAATGAGCTATAGGGCGAATAGTTAGAATTAATCAGAGTTGCTACCTTTTTGCGGAATAGTTGGTGAGTGCGTAGGCTTCCAAACTGAGGAAAAGTGCTAGTATTGAGACATAGAGAGTTTAAATTGAATGAGGGGCGGGGATAGCACGTTAAGCACATTTCCGTGTTGAAAACTCGGGGAGAATTAGCCATCCGGGCCGACCGCCTTCTAACGTTCATAGATTTCAGGGGCCATAACCAGATCAAAATGTAGATCCAGGCAAGGCATAGGACACCGTGAGAGAGAGAAGGAGAGGAAGAGGAATGCCAGAATCGTCCAGGTTGAGTGTAGAGGAAGAATAGGAGGCCGAAGAGTATTGGCCTTTCAGTGCGAGAATTAGCAAACAGAAGTCATCAGATGAATAAGAGGAGGAAAGGCAGCATTTTACAGAAGTTGTTAGAGATGTTTTGCGCAAGAGGCCAGAAAGATTTGTCGAGTAGAGAACAAGGAGGTGTAGCGTCACTTTCGTTATGAAAAGCCCGCTTTGCTCGTCGAAGAGTATCCTGCAATAGATTTCTAACTGATATGAAAATTAGGTGAGAAGTGATAGGAGAAATGAGAATTTTTCCACCCGTTGATACGCACTGTCTCTAGCCTGAATGGCGAGAGAATAAGCACGATCGAAACATGGATTTATAGGAGAGAAAGATTTAGTTGAAGAAGAATGAACCTGCTATCCCATCAACGATTACAGCTCTCCCTTTAGTGGCAGAAGCCCTTATACATCCATCATTAATCCTTACTGAGGTAGCCAATTTGTTATCCTCTGCAGAACTTGGAAATCTTACATGTAGAGTACTGCGTCGTAGAATGATTTTGATACAAGATATGAGAACGAGCCCACGTCGACCGTAAGAGAAGTCGATTAGCGACCACAAACATGGTCTTGATTTCCGATAATAAATATGTTGCATTTTCATTGATGATTGATATTGATTATTATTATTGATTATTATTATTATTATTATATGATTATGTATATATTATATTAGTTATAAGAAAACTTCATTTTAACGATGCTTTATCCCCTTTCAGAGGGGTAACGACGTTGGGAACAGTGAGGGAAATCAAACTTAAGGCGGCTATCCCAACCGGAGCGCCACCAACGGTGTCAAAGTCAGTGTTTATTCTTGCCCCGCAGGAAAATAAAACTTCCAAGCTTGCACTCGGAGGATTGAACCAGCGTCCTTCGCAGTGAGAGTCGCTGAGTCGAAGCCTCCTGACCCATGGGGCATTAGTATATTATTATTATTATTATTATGTATTATTATATGATATTAATATCTAATCCTCTTCTCCTTCAGTAGGTTTATTTGCTGAAAAGCCACCAGTCGTCACTATCAGTGCTGTTGCCAGGTTGATAAGGCGGCTTCGCACTTCTGTGAATCTTTTTTTTTGGTACGCGAGCGAGCTCCTCGGTTATGCTATTGAAATGCATTCTAGAAGTGGTTCACCGTCGGAGATGCCATTTTTGTGGGGTTTCAGCTAGCTTAAGGATTTCCGTATTAGAACCTTTTATATATGAAACTAGATTTATTATTGAACCTAAAAGTTTCTCATAATTCAACCAAAAAGTTTGGTTGATATAATAATGAACAATCCTTTTGGCATCAGAAGGGTTTCAAAGGAAACTGGTAATTTATAATAATAATAATAATAATAATAATAATAATAATAATAATAATAATAATAATAATAATAATAATAATAATAATAATAATAATAATAATAATAATAATAATAATAATAATAATAATAATAATATTAATAATAATAACCTATACTAATAAAAAACCTGTTCTTTTCAGATCCTTTAATAACAATACATGAAAAATATAAATATGTCAGAGAAAAAAAAAAAGGCAGATAAGAAGACTGAATACAACTCTTCCGTAAATAGGGCTCTGCCCGTAAGTGCTGCTGATAATTAGAAAAAAAAATTGCAAAGGAAGTCATACATTTAATGAAACGGTAAATTGTTTTGGCACTGCTTATTATAGCTTAATAAATTTATATTTGAAGTTCGTTTAAGGATGCCATATTCATTTTTCGATGATAATAGTCTCGAGAGAGAGAGAGAGAGAGAGAGAGAGAGAGAGAGAGAGAAGAGAGAGAAGAGAGAGAGAGAGAGAGAGAGAGAGAGAGAGAGAGAGAGAGAGAGAGAAGAGAGAGAGAGAGAAGAGAGAGAGAGAGAGAGAGGAGAGGAAAGTAAGAAGAAAATAAATATTGGAAAAAGTAGTAGAGTAGATTGTATTTACGGGTTTACAAAAGTTGAAAAGATAAAAGAGATTAAAAATAAAAGATATAATAATAATAATAATAATAATAATAATAATAATAATAATAAAATAATAATAATAAAAAAAATAATAATAATAATAATAATAATAATAATAATAATAATAATAATAATAATAATAATAATAATAATAATAATAATAATAATAATATAATAATAATAATAATAATAATAATAATAATAATAATAATAATAATTAATAATAATTAAAAATAATAAAAATAATGATAATAATTAAATAAATCTAACTTGAATTTTTCTATATATGAATTATAATTAGTTGTTATTACTACTAATAATATAATAATTTGAAAAACTAGTTAATACCAAAATAAAATAAGATAAAATAGATAAATAGAAATCTAACTGAGAAAAATGAAGATAAATTAATAGTCAATAGATAAAAAACTTAAAGATAGTTGATATATATATACATATATATATATACATACATACAGTATATAATAATTATTTTGTTTTTAAATATGTGTAGTGATACTGTATTAAACATATTTAGTATATATATATATATTATATATATATATATATATGTTACTCTATATAACAAATCAAATTAAATAAAAAGAAAATATTTTAGTTAAATAACTTAAAAAAATAAAAAAATGATAAAAATATTTAAGATAGAGATAAAAGATGGAGTAAATAGGTGATAAAATGGATAAGAATTTAAAATGTTAAAAAGAAATTAAAATTTAGGAAGTGTAATGAAATTGTAGATAGTGCCAAGTAACTTATGCTAATTGGCACTCACTAGATTTACAATATAAAATTTAAGACTGCGAAGAACTTTTATTAATGTGACACTCTTATA
>JABUQX010004228.1:72500-91938 GCA_015478945.1 Trachelipus rathkii | reverse complement strand
AGAGAGATTCGCCTTTATCCATCACTGCCCCAAGCTATCCGGTGCCCTTCCCGCATGGGTTTTCAGTTCAACACCCACACTTCCTCCCCGTAGATGAGGGTACATTTGAAAAACTGGTCATTTAAGCTCACCTCTGACCTGGCTGCCAATCACTTTAATAAGAAATGAGTCCATTCTCGTACAAGTTGCTAACCGAAATTAAAGTTCCATTCTGTCATCCTTAACATCTTTCGCAAACATTCCTATTATTTCTACTCC
This sequence comes from Trachelipus rathkii, assembly GCA_015478945.1. NCBI lineage: Eukaryota > Metazoa > Arthropoda > Malacostraca > Isopoda > Trachelipodidae > Trachelipus > Trachelipus rathkii. The sequence goes on along the minus strand of JABUQX010004228.1, from coordinate 91,680 downwards.
TGACGAATATAGGAAACACATTAAAGACACCTATTTTTCTGTTAATGTAACAAAAGACGAGATTTATCTGTCTTAAATTGAAAATTCTCCAGGCAGAAAGATTTTCCGTTAAAACATTTATAGATTTCCTTCGTAGGGATTCGCCTGACAAACCAAATCCTCGCTTGCTGCTGCTAACCTTTAATACCCCTCATCCACCTACAAAGGTGAAAATAGGGTTCACAAGTCACAGTGCTCGCAAGTTTATTCCTCGACCCAGACGTTGCTTTCAAATGCAACGGTTTGCTCCATCCCCGAAAATACTGTAGGGGATCGGATGACATATGCCCAATCTGCGGAGAATTATTTCACACTCCTTGTGAAAATACCCCTAACTGTAGAAAACTGTGGAGGACCCACAGTGCTTCTTTTTTTTCCAATGCCCGTCTTACCTGCTTGGACAGGAGATTTTAGAGTTATGCACCATAGCAAAAATTGAGCAGGAGAGATGCTATCCGCCAGCTCAAGGAAAAATATCCAGACAATCAAAGTCAATCATATGCACCATTTACAGCTGCCACCATGCTGCCGCGTGTTAAACCGCCATCACAACCCCATTCCAGAAGAACTCCTCTCCTAAATTCCGGTGAAACTCAGGCAGTTACAGCAACTGTCTGCCTTTTCCCAAACTACCAAATCCCTCAAATAAGTACAAAAGCAGCCCCTTTGATTCAATCTCCGCCCAAAAAGCCATCACAACCCTATTCCCGAGTAACTGGCTCTCACAAACTAGCAATGAACTAAACTGTTCATCCAGTACAAAATTTGGAAATCTTTCTGGCTAAGTACGACATCTATCGGCCAACTTAAAAAATAGATTCACCAAACTATGCAAGAAGACCGGCTTTCTTTGTCCCTTAATTCGCCTTCCACTATTACTCAAATCCCTGGAAAAGATGTTCTAAACACACAGAAAAGAAATAGTCGCGCAAGCTAAAGATATTCGTTAAAATCTTAGAGCATCCGAATCTTTTTAAAACAGAAACAACAGCAAACCTCAGACGTAAAAATACAATCAGAAGAGACCTCTCCATAAGTATTCCAGAGATAAAAGCAATGTCTACAACAGATTGTACTCAAACAATCACAGCTTTGAACAACCCACAAATCAACCTTCTAATAGTCTGCAAGATTATTCTAAGCTCTTCTGATCTTCCTATAACTCTTTCCTAATTTCCTATATCAGCAACTCTCTAAGGGCTTTACCCTAGAAGATGAACTTGATAATAGCTCCCAAATGGAGCTTTATGTGATGACCCATTCTCGTTTCTCTGCTGTCCTGCACTTCCGAGAAAAGTGAAATTGGAAAACTGTCCAACGTAAACGTTCCAAACTCTCTAAGCGTTCTGGTTCTGTTGTCAGGCATGAAGAGTGACTAACAAAGGAATAGGAAGCTTCCAATCAAACGGTCCAATCTCCCAAAATCATCGCAAGATGAATTACTGGCAACCATTCCAATATCGACCTTGTCTATCGCGCATAAATCCTATATTGGAACCCAATTTCGTAACCCCAACCCATTCTCATAAAGATGACACCCTTCCGGTGCACCTTCCTCCCCCATTTTCATAGAGACAACTTCAAATCCCGCACACATTTCTGAATCTGCTTGTTTGGCAGATACTGATACTGTTCCCATTAATAAACTTCAGCATTTTGGTTGTTCTTCCAACGACCAGCCAAACCCATACAATAATATGGATTCGGTTGAACTCAACTTATCCCGTTTTCATGGAAGCCCCCAACCAAATACTACTGAAAACACCTTCCGAAAAGCATTCGTACCAACCCAAATTTCCGTTGTATGACTATCTTTACCACCAGGATTTGTTGCTTCCTCTCCGTCGAGATTCACGTCTTCAGCCTTTCCCCTTCATTGAATCTACTCCAATACTACCCATAGTCACATAGAGAACAATTGTTCTCAAAAAGACCATCATCATAAGATTTATAACAACTTAGCTTGGCCACTTTCCTTCAATGGAATTGTCGTAGGTATTATTCTAATTTTGAAGAATCTTGTTTCCAAAGCTAATAAATATATGTATACATTTTAAAAGTGTATTATGTTTACAGGAACTTCGACTAGGTCATGGCGACTTCTTTCAACCGTCGGAATATAAATCGCCTCTAACCTCTATAGAAAGATGTGCCAATGATAGGGGAGGTGCAGGAATACTCATTCCACAAATCTGTCCCCTATTTCCCAAATCCCTCTCAAAACTAAACTTCATGCCGTAGCAGCAGCACGAAATTCACTTGTCCACCGAACTTACTATCTGCTCAATCTACTTGGCTCCGAGTAGTGAATTTACTAAGGTCGACTTTGCTGAGCTTTTTAAACAGCTCCCTACTCCGGTCGTTATACTAGGAGACTTCAAACTCCTCCACCCCTTATGGGGAGACTCTGTCACTTCGTCCAAGTCCAAGATCCTAATAGATCTCCTAACTCCCTTTTCCCTGGGATGCAACACAGGACTCCCTACATATGAACGTCTAGATACACACACTTCTTCTTCTTGTATTGATATTTCCTTTTGCTCCCATTCCCTTGTGGATCGTTTTACCTGGTCCCGCTTTGATTATTTTATTCGGCAGTGATCATTACCCAATAGCTTTAAATAAGCTTGTACCAAGTCCAATGCAAAAACCTAACTCCAGCTGGCGTTATGATCGAGCGGAGTGGGTTCCTTTTTAACAGGCCACAGCTATCACTCTTTCTCCCTTCAATAACCGATTTCCGACTATTGATGATGCCTTTCGCTTCTTCCAGCAAGTCGTCATCTCGGCAGCGGAAGCTTGCATTCTTCAATCTTCCTCAGGCAGACGGTCGGCAACCCCTTGGTGGTCCCAAGAGTGCGCACAAGCCAATCGAGAGAAGAAGAAACTCTACAGGCAATACAAAAGAACCCGTACTACCCCAATAATAATTATTTTTAAAGCAGCTGCAGCGAGATCTCGGCGAAATAATCGCCAAACGCGCAAACAATTTTTTCGAACTTATATATATATATCGACTGATAACTCAACAACTCCCCTCCCTTTAGTGTTGAAAATTACACAGAAAATATCTCGTCGCTCTAACACCTCCTCACCCACAGTCCTCCGTTATGGGCCTGATATATCTGAAACGATCTCCGCTCCTGTTGCTGTAGCGGATGCGTTAGGTTATAGCTTTGCCATCCACTCGAGTTCTTTCCTCTACACTGAAGTCTTTCAAAAAAAAGAGAACTGACACAGCACTACCAGACTTTTCAACAGCGAGAGGGGAAGATCATCCCTACAGCCGTCTTTTCACACTTGCAGAGTATAAAACTGCATTGGCGAATAGCAAAGACTGTGCTCTTGGTCCAGACATGATTTCGTACATCATGCTCCGTCATATCCATACCTCGGCATCAGCATTTTTGCTGGATCTATAATTTTATATAAATCTGGATCGAATCTTCTTTTCCATCTATTTGGATTACAGCTTTTGTTATTCCTATTCCCAAACCTGGCAAAGATCCGAAGTTGGCGACAACCAAAGACCAATTTCGCTGACCTGTCATTCCTGCAAATTAATGGAGAAAATGGTTTCTGGCCGCTTTCTCCCTGTTCTAGAGAGCCGCCAAGCTTTCTCAAACTTCCAGTTTGGTTTCCGCAAAAATCGTTCAACTGCGGACCCCTTGATAAAACTAGACCATGACATCCAGGAAGTCCTCTCAACTAGTGGGATGGTTCTTGGTGTCTTTTTTGACCTTGAAAAAGCTTACGACACAACTTGGAGAACTGGGACTCCTTAAACTCCACAGGCTCGGTTTAAGAGGACACCTTGTGCTTTGCACCTCAAAGCTTTTTCTGTCATTAATAGAATCATCCAGGTTTCGGTGCTCTTCTAATTCTATCAAGGCCACTTTACTTGCTGGATTGAAGGCCTTTCCGCAGTAGTGTTTCTAAGTGTAGCTACTATTTGCTCTCGGATTTAATATCGTTACTTCTATCCCAGCGACTGTCAATTTTTCTCTCTAAGTCGATGATCTTGCGTTATATATAGCCAGTGTCAGGTTGCATTTTCTCGAACGGCAACTTCAACTAGCTATTGAGAATATTTCACAATGGGGTAACTCCCAATGGCTTCCGTTTTTCTCCCACCAAAACCTCAGCAGTGATTTTTTAAGAAAAAGGGGAATCGAAGAACTTGCCTACCTTCTTCCAGTAAAATGAATCTCATACCGTTCGCCCATTCTGTTACTTCAACAGGTTCGCAGATCTCATTTGCTGGAGCTGTTATGGTACAGACAAATATTATCTGCACCGCATATTAAAACACCTGAAAACAACTTGTAATCGCGCGCTTGACCTGTTACGTCACTTCACCTCAAAATCTTGGTTGCTGATCGCAAGTCCCTTTTACGCCTCTATATCGCCTAATCCAATCGAAAACTGGACTATGGCTGTGCAGTATACGGCCAGACCTCCACAACATCTACTAAACCTATTAGATCCCATCCAAAATGAGGCGATCCGAATCTCCACTGGAGCCTTCCATCGTCCCCCCATTTGAGCCTTGAAGTTGAAAAGGTAAAATGTTAAACACTGTCTTTCGAAAGAGATACATTAAATGTGTACAAGCATATTTCCGTTTTCAAAACCCGCAACATACGGTCTGCTCTGACACCGATATTGCAGGAGATCTCAATGTACTCAATTACTTTCATCTGTAAAACACGGGTTCAATAATCAATCATCCTAAATTTCCTTAACATCCTTTGGCAAAAGGTGCTGCCTTTTCTCCTTACGACGAAGGGTACACACCTTGGCTTTTCCCCCGCTCCAACCATTTGCTTGGCTCTGACCTCTCTTTCCGATTCTATACTATCGGCTGCCTGTTAAAAGCATCATTCGCTGTCTCATTCCCGGGCAGTTCATGAATGCAATTTACTCCAGTGTTTACTGACGGCTCTAAAACAGGGGAACGGCGTGGGCATGTCTGCTCGTCTTCCTGACGCGCAACCTCTCCCATACTTTCCCCCTCACTCATGATTCAATTTTTTACGGCAGAATTGATGCTATAATGAAACGATTGCCCTTTCTCGAATTTAATCCTTAACCAGATCACTCTTATGTCATTTTTCAGATTCGCTCCGGCGCGCTACAAGCGCTTAAAACCCTTATTTTAAAACAAACAATGGTATCCGCTGTACAACATTTACTTCTGCTGCTTCCATTCCCGTAAGAAACAAATTATTTTTAATGTTGGACCCCTCTCATGTAGGGGTAACTGGCATGAAATCGCTGACAGAGAGGCCAAAATGCCACCTCCTCTTTTTCGAAGTTGTTCCGGGTACCTCCCGGACGCATTCGACAAGCCTCCCATCAACTTATTACTATCCTCTCTCCCGACAAGGCCTTCGATCTTGTTGGCAAGAGTGCTGGACGAGGAATCAGTGGGGAGGAAAACTCAGAAACATAAAGCCGAATATTGGCGAGTGGTTCTCTCCTCCCACAGACGAAAACGCTTACACGAGGTGATACTTGCACGCCTCCGTATTGCCACGCTAATATCACTCACAGCCACTACTAGGAACGGGATCTTCCTCCCATTTGCAAATTTTGGCCTTGCTACAACTTTGAGGTGCCCCCTCTTCCGTTCGCCATCTGTTCATTGACTGTTTCGCCATCTGTTCATTGACTATACCGCCCTGACCATTTTTCTTTTAGGCGGTCATAACATCTTTGCTGAAAGATTATCCCATAATCTTGTCTGAATCTTCTCACTTTAGCAGTAAACTCTATTTTCTTGTATTTTCAAGAAGTGAATTATTTCTTTACAACATTTGATTTTGTTATATAATCTAGTTAAGACTATTTAAATAATACAAGGGTATAATTTTTATGTAGTTTTTATTTATTTTTTGACTGACTGAAAATTCCATTTCCCCATCCAAATCTCCATTTGACACTTGAACATATTTATGACAGGCCCTCCCATGGTGTGCTGATTTTTTTAGCCCAGTATGGCCGATTCTCTGGAGCCGTGGTGGATCCTGTACACTGATCTCAATCTATTATTATAATATATATATATATAATATTATATATATATATATTATTATATACTATATATATATATATATTATATATATATATATATATATATATATATATATATATATATATATATATATATATATTATGTATGACTTTTTTAATACTATCGCCTTTCGCAAAATTGCAATGAGACAATGAAAATATCCGAAATATATTGGAATTAAGAGAAATCGTAATGCAAACCACCTCGAAGTCTTCTTAAAATATTTACAAACACGCAAACTTCGTTTAGAGAGAGAGAGAGAGAGAGAGAGAGAGAGAGAGAGAGAGAGAGAGAGAGAGAGAGAGAGATTTGAGGAGAGAGAGAGAGAGAGAGAGAGAGAGAGAGAGAGAGAGAGAGAGAGAGAGAGAGAGAGAGAGAGAGAGAGAGAGAGAGAGAGAGAGAGAGAGAGTCTCTCTCTAAATGTGACTTTGTAATTTTTTTTTTTTGCTGTAAATATGTTGTAAATTAGTAAAAAAAATAATAAAGACAGCCGGAATCCTTGATAGAAATGCATGTCATACTAATATTTTCTATGGGGTTTTCCCGCCTCCCGTATCCCCAATCTGTGAGTGATGGAAAAATATTAAAAATTGCTTCATCACCATAAGCCTATAAAAAAGTTTAAAAAAGAAGCATGTGGCAATAAGTTCAAGTTTACATATAAATATTAGCTGCGTTTTCAGAAGCCCGAGTGCAGCCCGTGTGCAAAATCGACTCGGAAACGCTTCGAATTGAAAAAAATTGCATTAACCAATCAGAGAACAGGAAATTTGAGCACCTGGAAACGGCCGAGCACGCCCGTCGGATCAGCTGACAATTGTAAACAATACTCTTATACTTATATGTATCTATTTTATGAAATGATACGATATATTTAGTATCCTTAATATAAAAGTTAACTAAAATATTAAAAAACTTTTGGCAAGCCATTTCCGACACATGTTTTGTAAAGAAATTTGTTTGTAAATAAAGTTCCTTCCGCAGCCCTCCCGTTTACTAAATCCCGAAATCGAGGATTTAACAACGGGCGCCTGACTGTGACGTTTACGTGACGTAGAAGTGCGCAAACGGGCACTGGAAACGATGCATGTGCGCCTGTGTGCTCCCCCGGGCTGCAGCCAGGCTTCTGGAAACGCAGCTATTAAATTTGGAAACTTCATAACTTTTTTCAGCCTTATTTGTCGAGTTTCCTTTTTTCTTATTTTACATTTTATATAAGTTTCATGAAAATTTGTTGGGGTTGCTCTTATTGATATGGACCTCCATATTAAAAATGTTAAAAAAATGTTAAAAACATGAAATTTTGAGGCTTTCTATTTATTTATTTATTTATTTTTTATTATTTTCTTTTTTTTTGTGGCTCCGGTGGATTTTTATGAACTTTAAAGCTTTATTTGATTAAATTTATGACTCATGTGACAGTGTTTTTTTTATGACTAGGGTCTGTCGTTTAGAATTTCAATTCATAGTTTTTTTTTTTTTTTTTTTTTTTTTTTTTTTTTTTTTTTTTTTTTTTTTTTTTTTTTTTTATTCTATCATATTTATCGAGATTCGAGAGACATAAATGAAAAATTGGTTCCCAACTGCTCATATATTTTAAATCATTGGCAACAGCACCGTTCTTAATTAGAGACCCAATAATCATGACTTTTCATGAATAACTTTACTTTAATTGATTATTATAATTATAAATTTTGCCTATTTGATTAATCTGTAACTATAGTAAGAAACGACCTCTCTCGCTAGCTGTGTGTCTGAAAACATCAATCTCTCTCTACCTTGCCAACGCTTGGCAGAGGTAGGGATTTTGTCAAAAAGATAATAATTCAAACTGATTTAAACTTTGATGCAAAATAAATCTCAGAATAATTGTCCAGTAATATTTAAATATTTTCATGAGAAATTATTTGTTTACGTAAACAAGTTGTGTATATTAAGGAAATAATGTACCACTAAAGAAAATACCGTCAGATCACAACCTAATATTAGGCTGAGGTCAGAAAATGCATTTAATTCAGCTTCAAATTCCGATGGGCAGGATAACCAGATACCGGATATCTGGCTGTTTCAAAAGCTAGATACCTGATTTCCGATTGAATATTCGGTGTTTATTGTCAGGCCGGATATCTGGTTTTCATATCGGATATTTTCTTTAGAGCACGTCATATATCAGTGATATTTTGGTTTTATGATATTGACATTATATGTTACATTTATAGCAAATAATATGCTTTATTATAACTTTTATATCACATATTATATATATATATATATATATATATATATATAATATATATATATATAATATATATATAATATATATATATATATATTATATATATATATATATTATATATAATATATATATATATATATATATATATATATATAAGGGGAGGACATAGGTGGGTCCGAAACGATGAGACTGTCTTCCCATTGGGCATATGGTGTGTTAGGGAATAGCCCGTTTCACTCCAATGCTCAGCGATTCGTCCCTTTTCACGCCACATTTACACTCCTTTATACATAGGAGTGTCTAATGGAACTTCTTTATTCATATACAACAACACTTACTCATACACTATTTTTAAAAAACAACAACAGTTTTTAAATGATTCGAAACGACAATATCTCGGAGAAGCCGAGGGGAGTGGGGGCTTCCAAAAAATAGCCCCTAATTCATCCATCCCCCATCACCACTTAGGAGCTGAAGGGGTTCGATGGTGGGGTTGGTGACCTCACGGAATTGATGACCTGTTCTGATACACCGTCTTTTTCATTAATAACTGAAACATTCGCGGTCCTTTTTCCACATTGTTGAACATCACCTCTCCTCATCTAGACCCTAGACCTAGATCTAAAGGCGTTTTTGATTTGGCAAGAATTCTTTCAAACGGAAGAAATTCTTCACTTTCCCATTTGATTTGTCAAATTTCTTCCAAATGGAAGACAAATTTTCTAGCTAATGGGAATTTTTCTTCCATCCGTAAGATTGCTCTTTTTCGGTCTTTTCATTCTTGATATTTATTCTTGACTTGTCACGTCACATGAAATCGTAAAAAATGTTTTTTTTTTTTAATGTTTCCAAGTTGTCTTACTCTTTTATTTTATCTTTCAAATATATTATTATGTTTATTTTTTAAGAACTTGTGAAATATAATTATAAAAAAATACATAAAATTTAAATTTTTTATTTTAATCTTGGTTTGTGAGTAACCTCGAAGGGAATCATCGTTTCAAACCACTGGTTGTATATAGTATATATATAATATAATATATAACTATATATATATATATATATATATATTATATAATATATATATATATAATATATATACATATATATATATATAAAAATACTATATATTATAAATATATATATATATATATAAATATATATACAGACTATCTAGAAATTCTTTGAAAAAAAAAAAAAAAAAAAAAAAATCCTAAATTAAATAGCCTTTATAGGCTTAGGTATGTGCTGTAAAATGTAAACAAACCTCAAAACTGAAGAATGTTCATTTGATTTTTCATCGAAAATGAACTCAAGAACGTCCTTCGATTTGGAAGAAAAACTTGCCAAATCTAAAACGCCTTTAGACTTAGACCTTAGATCTAGACTTATTCTTAGCGAAAATCAGGTGTTTGAACGCTCTTATAGCAAGCCCTGATCTCTTTCCTCATACCATCTCTATTCTCAACTTTCAGCCAATTTGTTGGGCTTGTGTGCTCAATGATATTTTGCTTTGGGTCTTCCAAATTTTCCATCTTAGGTCTCTGAAATTCTTATTAATCTATTACTAAATTCATCTGTTTTTTCATATGTTTCCTAACTTAATTGGCTATTCTAGATTCTTCGACAACCTAAACTACAATATTGTCTCACTTTATCATTTTTTGAAATCATTATCCTTGGTGATTTCAATGTTCACAATCGCCAATGGTTTTCCTCTAATTCTCAAAATACAGCAGGTGAACTCACTTACAGGTTCTCTATGTAGAATAACCTCGAGCTGATGGTGCAGTAGGCTGCCCTTATCCCTGATAGTCTTGGATATGATCCCAACATTCTTGACTTTTTCTCAACTCCCATCCTTTCTCTGTATTCTATTAAATTCCTTCATCCTCTTGGTTCCTTCGTTCACCTTAATATATCTGTGTCCTGTTCAATTCCTTCAAGTTTTCAGCAGGAAAGACCCTCGCCTACCTCGATGATTGCTGATCGGTGGGATTGGGCACATTGAGTGTGCAGAAGGCATAACGGAGGTGATCGTCTTTGACATGGAGGGGTTCATTTTATATTTTCTCTCATCAGTAAAACTAATAAACCTTGATTTTGTTCTGCTTGTTTTCATGTTATTTGCAGCAAAGACGCTCCCTTCAGGAATTACGGTAATCTTCAATCTATAAACAGTTATATAACATTTACTTCATCCACTAATTGTTTTATTCTCCGTGACATTAAAAACTATTTCCCTCCGTAGAAAACGCTATGATCTTTCTGGTTCTTATTATTCGAGCTCTTTTATGGCATTCCGAAAAAAAGGCCAACTACAATTTTTCATTTTCCCTTTTAACTCTTGTAGTATCGACTGCCGTTTTACCTTTTTCTAAAGATTAATTCTCTGCTTCTAATTCCACTTTAGACGATTTCAGAGCTATTCCTCCTTCTCTATTCCTCTAACTTATTTACCCCAAACATTATAATTTTATCTTGAGATGTTTATTGTTTTCGATCTCCCTGAGCTTTAACACTAAGAAGGAGTATGGACCTAACGGTAACCACCCAGTGGTAATCAAAACTTGTCTTCCGAGCTTGCACCCTGCCTTGGTAGACCATTTCGTCTCTGTCTATCTACCCTACCTCGACCTTCCCTTCCTGATGGAAACGTGTGCCTATCTAGTCTGGGGCAAAGAAGGAGGACACGGTCAGTCCTCTAACTTTTTCTAACGCTCTAACCTTAATTCTTTCTAAAATTTTCAAATCTATAATTAAGAGGAAAATTTGGAAACATCTTAATTCTTCTAATCTAATCTCAGATAACCTTTATTGCTTCCGTAAAGAAAGCTCTGCTTCTGATCTTCTTTGTCTTCTCTTTCTTCTTTCTCTCCTTTCTCTCTTTCTCTTCTCTCTGTTTCTTGGCCCTCTGCTCTTCGGTATTTCAGTAAATCTTTTGTTTCGAAGGCCTTCGGTAGAGCCTGGCACAAACCTTTGATTCCAAACTTTCCTCTTTCCGGATCTATAATTCTCTCTGTAACCTTCCCTCTCAGTTTTAATTTTTGGTTCTTCTATAGCAGTTATTGTAGACTTTCACCTTCCTTTAAAACTCTTAATTGTGGAATTCCTCAGGGTCATGTTTTATTCACAACTCTTTTCATACTTTTCATATGTCACTTCATTATTGCCTATACACATACTTAAGCTGACCATTCAACCCTTCATTACAAAGCGTTCTACTCCACATTAAATATCCACTGCTAGTAGGGCGGCCTTGTGACAACTGACTGATTATCTCTTATCTCTAATTGGATAAGAGAGCAAATTTATGTTTTCAATGCCACAGTTCCTTCATATATCTACTCGATAAGATCTTCCATACAACTATAATATCTTCTTTGATGTTGGAAAACACACAACTTAAGCCTTCTCCTTTTCTTGATAATCTTGGCATTTCCTTCTCTCGTATACTTTCTTAGAAGGATCACGTGATCTTCCTTGGAAAGATCACATTTTTCAATCACTAAATAGGCCTCTAAGAGATTGGGTGTTCTGGAGCGTCTTCAGAGCTTCGTCACACTACCCCAGTTGCTTGTTCTGTGTTGCGGCGTTGTTCGTCTTTGTATGGAGTACGCATCGCATATCTGGGTTGGTTCCACACGCAACAGTCCTTCTTGAAATGGTGAAATCAAAGATTTTACACCTTGTTTACTCTCCTACTTTCAAAAACTCTTCGGTCTCTTTTCTACCGACGAAATGTTACATCATTCTCATTGTACCATCGTTTCTACAGCAGACATTGTTCTTCCGAATTCTCTGAACGATCGTATTTGCTTCTCACATAAGGAAAGCAAGTGTAACTCGTCAATCTTCACAATCCCATCCTTCCTCTCCAACTCTCTAACCCTAGACTTAACTACTATACTCATTCTTACACTATACCATCTACCAGGTAGGACTTCACCCTGTCAGTTAAATCAGAATCTTCTTCTTTCTGGCCTCGAAGCTCTTGATCCTGGAGCATTCTAGAAAACTATTTTTCGGGGCAATAAGTTTCCAATGCTAGGTCTTGAGTTATGTATTCTTAGGTAGTGTTTTCGCCTTTTCAGTTGGAACTAATATCTTCTTGCATTAGACATCAAAACTCGTTTTCTCAGAGCTCTCCAGAAGATCATGTTTCTATGTTGGTGCATAAAGGCCTTCCAAGCTTCCATGGAGTTAGTGGGAGCATTCTAGAAATACTATTTTTTTCGTAGGGCAATGAGTTTCCAATGCTATGGATCTTGAGTTAGTGTATTCTTAGAGTATTAGTGTTTTTCGGCTACTTTGTCAGATTGGAACTAATATCTGTATCTTGCAGCCATTAGACATCAAAACTCGTATTTTCCCAAAGTTAGGCATTCTCCAGATAGTCAGAAGATCATGTTTCTATGTTGGTGCATAAACTTCCAATGCTGGTCCAGGAGTTAGTTGAAAAGTAAAGGGCCGAGTTGTTAGCCCTGTTGCCCTAGAACTGTGCCAACTATCCATTATTCTTATAATAGCAGGCCTATCTGATATATATATATATAATATATATAATATATATTATATTATATATATATACTATAATATATATATATATATATATATATATATATATATATATATAGTAATATATATATATATATATATATATATATATATAATAATAATAATAATAATAATAATATAATAATAATAATATAATAATAATAATAATAATAATAATAATAATAATGAATAATAATAGTATAATAATAATAATTATAAATAAATTATAATAATAATGAATAATAATAAAATAATAATAATAATAATAATTAATAATAATAATATGCGAGCTTTGATGTAGATATTGATATCTTCACAATGTGAATGAATGTCATGCACACCTTAAAGGAACAGATGTTTAATGACAGAATGGTTCGTACAATTTTATGTTCCGCAATAAAAGGTTTAAAAATAACTGATAACGAAAACGGAAAGCATTATTATCTTTATAAATGTTCTTTCTTCTTGTGAAGGGACACGCTTTGAGTGCAAATAAAATTATATACAAATCGTCAGTTGCATGTGCCGAAGTATATTTTTGTTGACAATATTTTCCTTCTTTCTTGTGAAAAAAATCTTAAAATTATCTTAGTAACTTTTACGGGTGCGTGTCAATGGGAGTGCTAGACACAAACTAAATCAATCTTATGTCTTAGAATATGTATGCCTTAGAAACTGGTTCTATTTATAAGAGTTTTAACCCATTTTGATTTGTGGCGAATCTCGTTGGAAAATAATAAGTTCTCCGCTCTTTGAGAAAGCTGCTCCAAACCCACGGATGAGAGTTCAGTATGCCTATTTGTAGGCATAAGCATATCTAGTTTAATCAAAGATTTGCCGACCTATATTTTCTTATGTTTTAGCTTGTTGTGAGAAATATTAAATCAAAGTTTTTAGCTCGCTGCCCATATATGTTTATCATTATAATTTGCTTGTGATGTTATATATTTAACTGCTGAATAACCGTCCATTATAAAAAAAATTTGAGCTTACTTTTAATGGTTCCATTGTTGTGCCTTTGCACATCTTACTATATTAATCATTTATGTATTCAATATCATGTTATAAATGATGTTAAGAGCAATTAATTGTGCAAAACTAGTCCCAAGAAACAACGACTATTAAAAGTAAACCCTATTTATCAGATGCAAAATAGCCCAGCTACGGCGCGCAGTTTTCACTCGATTAAGGCCTTCTGAAACAACCAGTAATGTGACGATAGCAAGTATTTCATATTCAACTCAAAATGTGAGCGGATCAACTTCTGACATTTACTTGCTTTTGGGTTGACAATTTCGTTAGTCATCTAAGAACCCCTATTTAATGTTATGTTTTTATTTTATTAAGGATCTACTTTCTCCCTTATTCTTGTTTGAATGCAATGGTTTCCTTTCTCGATCGGGTACTATTTTCGTGAATCTTCTTGTCGTGTTCCTGGACTATCGGGAAAGATTTTTTCGAATTGAGTTTGGTTACAAAGCTAGAAATGGCTTTACTACCAACAACCAAGACGAGTGTCCTCGAATTCTTAAGTACCTCATGGTCATTGTTCGGGAGGATTACAGAATTTATGTTTTGTATCAATAGAGTTGATAGAAGAAGTGGGATGTAATTCCCCTCTTATGTGGGATATCACGAACTAACACACTTATAAGGAACCCCGAATTAAGTGCAACACTGGGTTAAAATAAACCCAGTAAAGCGATATGGGGAGCATTACAACAACGACGGAGTCGACAAATAGCCCCTTACCCTACAGGTTGAAATTGCTAGTTAGTTTTTAAAAAAATTTTATTTCCAAGTTGGGTAGATGTTCAACTAATCTTACGTATAGCAGAAAAAATCGTCTTTTTATTTTAAAAAAAAGCTGTAAGCCGGATATCGAAAATAACTGGAAAATTTAAATGAAATGAAGTGAGATGGCTGTGATATGTTTTTTGAATGTTTGTGTTTTGCAGGTACACCTAGTATCCATGATAATAATAGTTGTATTTGCAAAGTAATGTAAGCTTTTTTTTTGATTTTTTGAAATAAAAAATTATTTTGTTTTTAAACTTTTTTATTTATAATGTAAAATAATTTTAGTTTTTTTATATTTAGAAATTTATTTTGCAAGCTGCATTATAAAATATTATTATTATTTCCATTAATTATTATTATTATTATTATATATTAATTATTATTATTATTATTATTATTTAATTATTATTATTATTAATTTATTAATTATTAATATTATTATTTATTAATTAATTATTCATTAATATAATTTAGTAAAAAAAATTAAATTTTTATTTTTTATTATTATTATTAATATTTTATTATTATATTTTTATTAAATATTAAAATTTATTATCATTCTTACAATAATTATTATTATATTATTATTATTATTATGTTTATTATTATTATTATTATTTATTAATTAAAATTATTATTATTATTATTATTATTATTTATGGAGCTCATGATATCTGGTGTTGCTAAATTGGAATTATATATAATATATATATATATATATATAATATATATTATACACATATATATATATATATATATATATATATATATATATATATATATATATATTTATATTATATATATATATATATATATATATATATATATATATATTATATTATATTTATATATATATAGTATGATATAGTATATATATATATATATATATTATAATATTATATATATATATTTTGAATATATATATATAAGCACTATAATATATATTTACATATATATATAATATATTAGAATTATATATGATATATTTATATATATATTATATATATTACAAAAGAGCCTGCATTTTGAAAAAAAGAAAAAAATTTTCGTCCTGGGGTTTTTCCTGACGTGAAATTCCTAACGAAATTGTCCTCCTAAATTGAAATATGACATTCATTTTGCTCAATCAGGTCTGGTTTTTGAGATACAACGCACTACTTCTTTTAGAAATTGGGTAATTTTTAAAAAAATTCGTTATTTATATCAAAGTTATTTAATTAATTACAATTACTTGTAAACTAGGAAAAAATAAATACCGACTCAATTCGACTTTCTTTTAATTAATTTTAAACTTACAGACTTCTTATGAGCCTACCCAAGACGTGCAAGAAACTATTTTCCAAGAAACGAAGTCCTTGATGATTTTCGTTTGTGAAGCGATGTTGGTTTCGTCGCGTTTAAGACACCAGCAATAGTCAGCTAACATGCTGATGTCCCAGCGTCCTTGATATCTTGTTTCCATATCGTCTTTATTTCTTGGTGAAATCTTTCACCTTGTTCCTCGCTGTAATCTCCACAGTTTGCGGGAAAATAGTCAAGATGTGAATGGAGAAAATGCATTTTTATCAACATGCGAGCTCCCATTTTTTTCGAAGCTTTTCATAAGCTCATTTACATGTGAGATATATTCTGAGCTTCTTTTATTTCCCAGAAAACCGTCATTACTTTACTAAACGATCGCCATGCATCTTGTTCACTGGCTTCCATATTGGTGTAAAAATGCTTGTCCTTTAACAGAGTTCTAATTTGGGGACCGTCAAATATGCCTGCATGGAGCTTTGCATCACTGATGTGTGGGAATTTTTGCAGTAGATACTTAAAAGTTTGGCCTTCTTTATTCAGTGCTTTGACAAAGTTCTTCATCAGGCCAAGCTTTATATGAAGAGGAGGCAGTAAAACATTTTTTGGGAGGGACTAGAGGTTCAGCTACCACGTTGTGGCAGCCAATTTGGAATGTCTCTCGAGCTGGCCAGTTTTTTTGCTTATAGTGAAGACTATCAGCACGGCTATGCCAAAATAGACATATGAAGCAAGGATATTTTGTGTAGCCTCCTTGCATCCCAAGAAGAAGGCACACAACCTGAAAGAAAGAATTAATTCTTAAATACATTAAATGTAGTAAATTAAAATTGAAAAACTGTCTTTATGCTTGCATATTGATGTACATGGTTTCTAAGAACTTATATTTTTTCATAGGTAATTTTTTTAAAAATGAAGATTTATAATAACAAGAAGAAACTGGAAAATATATCTTACCTTGAGATCACCACATATTAACCAGTTGTGGTTAGAGTACTTGATTGTATTAATCAATACTTCCAATATTTTTTGTAGCTTTTTTTTTATTGAATTGAATAGGGAAAAAGGTACGGTGGGGATTTTTTTGCCAATATTTTAAGAGTACTGCACTTCAAGCTTAAATGCTAGAAAGAATCAATGAAGAGCCTACCATTCACTTGGTTGGTAGGAACGCCCAAGTGCCTCATTTAAACCTTTTAACATCACTGCAATAACACCAAACTATGCTGCAGGGGAAAGAAGCAACTGCAAAAGAACTTTCGAAAACTCTTCGTAGATCCATTTTTCTGACCAAAAGTAAATGTAGTTTCTTGAAGAGAAGAGGTTGTTGAGTCACAGACGCAGGCTTTAAAGTGAGGGAGCGTTCTCTTTAGAAAGACCAAGATCTCTAGTCAAGTCATTTAATTTATTTTGAGTGAGTGGTCTTGGCGAAGTGTTTGTAGACGTAGGCTGATATGTCACTGAAGTGTCAGTGTCATCCACTTCTATATCTTCTATATTGTCTTGTAGCTCAGTTTTTTCAGGTGAAGAAGGAACTGGAACGCCTGGACCATGTGGTTGTGGTTTAATGGCAGAAGGAACATCAGGGTAGACTACAGTGTGCTTGTTCTTCTTATTGATACCTGAAAAAAGGTTTCGCCTACTTAATTTACATAATATTAATTCACTCGACCCTCGTTTCCACACTTTTATACACAATTTTCATACCAGGAAAATTTACCAATTTTAAATACAATCAATTTTTATATAATTTAATATATATTATATATATATATATATATATATATATATATAATATATATATATATATATATATATATTATATATGGATATATATATATATATATATAATATATATATATATTAGTATATATAGATATATAATTATATATATATATAATATACTATATATATATAGGTTATATATACAGGTATATATATATATATATATATTATATATATATATATAATATATATTAGTGATATATATATAGATATAATATATATATAATATATATACATATATATACTATATATATATATATATATATATAATATATATATATATATAGTATATATTACAATTTAACCACAATTCTCTACAGAAATAATACACCTATTTTTAATACACAATTACAATTTCAATAGGCTACCAAAAGATTTTTATAAACCTTTCTAGATTTGTCAAGGACTATATTCGTAAAGCAATAATACTCAATGAATATATATATATATATATTTATATATTATATAAATATAATATAATATATATATATATAATATATATATATAGTATATAGTATAATATATATATAATATATATATATATAATATATATATATATTGTATATATATGATATATAATGTATAATATATTATATTATATATATTATATATATCAAATATATATATATATATACCTATATAAATATAGTTATATATAGTATATATATATAATATAATATATATATATATATATGTATAGTATATATATATATATATATAATATTATATATATATATATATATATATGCAGAGCGACGATATCTTACATAGCTACTTACGTTCCTCTCCAAAAACTTCATGGACACATGTCATCGAAAACACTGAAGTGTGCGCCGTAACGTCATCTTGCTGGAAAAACGCATACCCACATTCTTTCTCCGTTAGCTGCGCTATGAATGGTTGCAAAATTTCCGTTACATACACTTGCGGGTTCACGGTGTTGTTAAAGAAAATGGGGCCTACAATCCGTTTGCCTGAAACTGCACACCAAACGCCTACTTTCAAATCATGCAGAGACACCTCAAAGTGTTCCCTGGGAATATCTGTTGAAACAATAGCGTGTGGTTTGCGAGTTTTTTTTTTTGTTTTTTTTTACAGAGATAAACACCATCACTCACGGGCAGAGCCCTAATCAAGGAGGAGCTGTACTCACTTAACGTCCGAGCAGGACGGAGCCAAGCCCAAGGAGAGAATAGCTCACATTCTCCCACCCGACCAGTTGCGAACCTGGGACCCTCGCTTTTGTTGGGCGAGTGCTCTAACACTGAGCTATCGGGCGTTTTTATATAAATAAATAAATATATTTTAAAAAAAACACATATATATATATACATACATACATACATACATACATAAATACATATACATAGCCTAAATACATATACACA
>JABUQX010004228.1:7500-35000 GCA_015478945.1 Trachelipus rathkii | reverse complement strand
ATGATGATGATAATGATGATGATGGATGATGATGATAAAAGAGGGAATCTATCATTTTTTTAAATAAATCAAAAGGACTTTAAAACCCATCAATGTGGAGTGTGATTAGTTTAACAAATTTTGAATTACTATACCTCTTGAGATCAGCTTCAAATTCTGATCTCAGGTTGGGTTTGGACATTTGAAACCCCATCGAATCATAACCTTCCACAAGACCCATTCCAAGTTCCCCGGGAACAAACCGTGTTTCCTGAAGCCCAACATAAAGTCGGTTTTTGATGGTTTCTATGTGATCTGCATGAGTGGCATCAGTTCCTATGAAAAACAAATAAATTGATTTATTTACACAAGTTTAATCCTTATTTTCCCATTTTTTTCTAGAATGCCTTTTTTTTTTAGCACAAAATAAATATGGAGCGCTTTAAAATTTAGGATCTAATCAAAATAAAGAGTAAAAATATAAAAATTATTAGAAATCACATTTTTTAAGGCACATAAAACCCAAACCGTAATTTCTGTCACAGCTCACATCCTTCCTATCATCAAAACCACTAAATAGTGAATATGTTTTCCACGAATTCATGTGTTTTGTTAAATATTAAAACAGATATTGATATCCTTTCATCTTTTCTAAAAAAAATTTTTTTTACTGAATTTTAATGCTGTAAATATGAACATGGGTGACGAATATATCCCTCTTGCCCAAACTTCATAATCTATTTCCTAATATATAGTGTCCCATGTAGATATGAAGTTGAATCTTAAATATATTTGTTCCAAAACTGCAATGGAGAACTTGAAATTAAGACACTCAAATAAAAGATCTTGTACTAAAAAAAACATAGTATGATTTAAACCAATTATCTTGCTAATCCTGTCATATTGCGGTATGAATTCAATAACAACATACTGATAGCTATTTAAAAGAAAATTCAATAGCGGTGAGCTTTATTACTTGTGTAAGGAAAAATTTGAGGTAGATTGGAAATATAATAAAACATAAATAAAGACAAAATACATTAAGCTGAAAAAACCATCTAGAAAAATAAAAGAAAGCCTTGATTTAGATCCTTAACTTCACAACCCAACCACTACTCCCAATCGTAATTGTTCAACAATGAACCCTGCCTGAGGCACCACTCTTCACAATTTCCATGATGTTTAGTGCACCACTGTTGTACACACTGTTTTGCTATTTCGCCAACCACTCAACGTCAACCAGCCGGGTACCACTCCACCCTATACCACCATTTGCCCCAAAACTTCTCTCACTCAGCTTATCGGTGGCGGAACCTGTACTTCAAAAGCTTTGCTAATCAGTCTAAATATACAATTTATATAACATAGCATCTCCTCTTGTCAATCGCTAGTCCAGCATCGGTATCTCCGATAAAATTCTAAAAGTTGGCTTGACTATCATCCTACCCCGTCCTAAACCTTCTGGTTATTCGTCACATGACCCCAGTCCGGTTTTCCACGAAACAGGCAGGTCAGTCAGACAACCTTTAAATCTATGGAATACATATGCAATGGACAGAGCAGATCCAGTTGATATTGATGCATTATATTATAGATCCTTAAAGCAGAAGCTTTTGAAACGTTCCCCCACATAAGGCTGGATGCAAAGAATATTGCAATGTGTATAGGTTGCGCAGTGAGAGTCACATGGGTTGATTATTCAATCAGTAATAACGCTTAGAAACTGCACTGCAACTTAAAAACCATTCTCTTCTCCATTATAAGTATTTTACATGTATACCCAAACCATAAATATACCTATCCAATGTTAAATTATAATAAATTGTTTGCAAATTAAGATGTCAACCACGTCAATAACCTCGACTGTGGCAGTACAAGTTTTTACTTTTCATAGCTACTTCTTTTATTTCAAAGTCAATTTGTCGATACTTTGTTGATGTTGATTAAACAATCGTAAATCTAGCCGCGTTAACTTCTGAATACGATACACGCTGAACATCGATATTCTCGGACTACCCCGTAACTCATAACATATATTACTATACATATATAGTTATGTTGAATCTACTATCATATATTACTATATATATTATATAATACTATATATACAATACATAACCTATATATATATATCACGATCTAAATTTCGTGCGAAAATTTCGGGGTATACTCGTGTTCATTAGCCCTAATAATAATTTACATTCAACTGATAGAAGGATGTAATCTAGACGATTATGACAATGACCGAAAAGAGAAACGTATGAGTTGAGACAGGGAATAACGAACCATTTCAAGGTGTGCATAATAAAGGGCCTAAGCCTTACAAAACACAATGGCTGAGTTCGCAGAACCCTTCACTTGCCGCTCCGATCCACCGCCCTGACCCTCCCTTCCCTTCTTTCCACAAAAAGCTTTTCTTCAGGATACTCCATCACAACCTTGCCTATGATCAACTCCAAGACCCGATGACCAAGGAAACGCCAACGAGATAGAGCGGATCCACCTTGAAAGCTATATGAGTGCCACCGTTATATCCGCGTCATCATCATCCATTCGCAAGCCGTTAAACTGCAAGAAAGAGGAAACAAGTCTTCCGCCATAATCAAAACCCGGTACAAGAGCCAGCCCAGGACTTGGGTGGAAAAAAGAAATCAAAAAATCGAACAATAATCCGTTACCTTTAACAGTAAAAACACCACCTAGTCTAATTCGATTTTTAACCCTCAACTTACAATCCTCTTCACAACAATCCTCTTCATAGACCACTCAATAGCGCCCAGAACACGAACAGCACACAGGCAATGAAATCAGCCAATGGTCCTAAAAAACTCAAACAAAAAACAAAAATGACCATATAAAGTATATATATATATTTTGAAACAATCCACTGCGCGCCGGTTAAATACCAACACTCAATGCATGAGCACTACAATAAAAACACCACATGAGAGGAAAACTAACAGATGAAAGAGAAAAGGAGTAAGTGAAGTGGTAGCATAAGATTATAGAAGTAAGTAGGTAGTGAGAGCTTAACTAGGCTAATTATTAGGATCAAATTCTCAAACCATCTTGCGTTGATGTTAAACAAAGGAAAGATTCCCCTCAAGCCAACCCCAAGAAAGGGGTAAGAGTAATGATGCTAATTTAACTGAGAGAGGTATATCGTCTTATCGATTGTTCCAGTAAGATAGGAGCTATTAAGGATCTGACAGCATGAGAGGTTTGTTAGGTGATTCCACAACAAGGCCCCAGTGTCATGAGACAGTTCCACTAGCATAAACCATGTGAAGGATATAAGAAGCTGGTAGGTGTATTGAAAACTCTGGTACAATTATTTGGAGCGAAGTCCATACTTTAATCTACACCCTGTCAGTCAAGGTCTTGGAACTGCAGTATATGTAATTTACAGCTTGCAGACGAAAGGCTGTTCGCTCCTAATACACATGAGGCTTCTCTTTATATATAAGAAAATAATACTAGTTTATATGCTAAAATATTCTCCATAGTATAATTGGCCCAACTGTGAACCAAGATCAAGCGCCAGATCTGTTTTGCTCCGCACCCACTACTCTTCGGCTCTGGTCACCTGAAGCGCTAAATATATACCATAAACTAACGCGCGTGGACCGAAGTTAGACGGGGGGTGAAAACTCGCTAACAGAAGGCCATAAAACTAAAACGAGCATCTACTATAGTTCGCATATCAGCAATAGCGGAACAGCATGTAGCCATTTGGATGAAGTTGATTGAATCTACTAAAATTTTAACGAGGACAATCGGGAATTGAAAAATGTGAAAAATTGGTCACTAGAGAAGTGAGTGCCATTAATTAGGGTGCCAATGCAAAAACTAATGGATACATTAAATCACATACAACGACACATGCAGGCAGATTTCCCTGCGCAACTAGCAATGATGTTCGACTACCCAGCACAGGAAAAAAAAATAGCTAAGAAAAATAAAACCAATACGGCATGCAACCTCTTATGTCCTTTAGCTCCTCAATAAGGGAGAAATCAATCTTTGAAAAGAAGATATCTAACGAGGAATGATCTATAAGAATAGTATTTAGTTAAAAAATTAAGCCTACCCTTAACAAGGGTAAGGTGTTTCATTATCAATAATGGCTACTCCATGTGACAAAACCTTGCCCCCATCTGTGGTAAAGCCGGTTGCGAGTTAATGATAATTGACAACAGCAGCCGGTTACAACAAACAAACCATGAAAAAAAACTCACTTACGGACTTTCCTGACTTAAGTTTTCCAATAATCGATTTTCATTCCAACCAAACGCTTCTTTTCTTAGAAACGGATTATTCAAATTTAATTCCCGGTTGAGTTTGAACATAAGACAACTACTCGGGATAATCATAACTTACAGAGCAAGCGCAAAAGTAAAATAGAAATTGAAACACACAGGCAAATAAAGTTAACATCTGAGTTGGTCACAACTGGAAATCTCTCTATCAGGAGTTCCTCTCCCCACCCGCGTTGAACCATGACGGAAGAAGGAGATGTCGCGGCACACCATCAAAAAAACCAATGAACAGAGTTCAACCAAAACCTAACACCGGCCGGAAAAACGAACAAAACTAACAATTCCCTCAAACACCAAGCTGTTGGTTTATTTTTCGGCGTATCCGAATAAGAGTTCCCTCCTTATGTAAGGGTAATCTGTTCTGAAGGAATGAGAGAAAAGGACATAGCATATTCATTTTTCACAGTCTGTTAAAAGGTCACCTAAAAGTAATCGCTTTGATGCTTGTCAGCATCAGCTAACATTTTGACGTACACCATAAACAAAACCGACCACCAAAACCCAAAAGAATTATTAAAAATAAATTAAAATATTAGAAATGATTAGGCAGCACACAAACTATAATAAGATACTTAAGCCTCAAATACACAGTTAAACTAGTTGCCCGTATACTTCATATTATATATATATATATCTATATACTAATATATACCACCGTATCATATATATATACTATCATATCACTAGCTAAATATTATATAGCTTCTTTCAATCGAATAGCGCAATATATATATATACATACATCTATCTATCCTTTATTAACTTTATAGTAATATTTGTCCATAAAACTTTGTTCCATCTCAGTTTTGATTGGCCCAATCTGTAGTTCACTTCACACATCCTTGCATTTTCCCCCGTCACTCGCGCTTTGCGAAAAATATGCTTCTCTGTACCCAAGGCGTTACATTATATTCTCGTACTTGCCGTGGGATCTCTTTTGAGTACCTGTCGGGACCACAGGCTCCTGAACATGGTCAACCTCTTACTATTGATTTATCATTTTTCGCTGACAGAATGCAAACCACTCGTTGCAAAAAGACGTCCACCAGGTGCCCACTACTTCTTTCTCTGCTAATAAAAGGTTCGGTGCCACCCTACAGAGGAGATTCTAAATTCTTCTATTTCCTTAAGAGACAGGGGTCTCTCTCCCCAATCGGGAAATAAGCTTTACGGCCCAATGCAGTTCTTCCCCCCGTGTGGGGAGTATTAATTTGGTTTTTGACAATCAGAAGCTCCAGTTAATATAACACCCCCCGTTCATAAGCTCTCCTTATTTGTCCTCGCCGCGTACCGACTACACCTTCCTTACTAAGCGAAGATATTACAGAATGGAGTTCGAATTAATCTGCGTTGTAATATTAGAATTGCCAGAATTCCTCTATCCAAGAGATTGCAAAGGTCAAGGTCCGAATCAGCGTAATATGAATCAAGTCTTCGCGCCACAATTACATAATGATGCATACACTTCCATTTATGCGACTTGCATCCCTAAACACTACTGTCATCCCCAAACTTGGTCCCCACTGGGAGGGATGTCCATTACGGTCACTTTCGCTCTACAAATAGTCATGGTTAATCATATATTCGCTTTTAACTACCCCAAACTGGAGAAATGTTCGATGTTAAATATTCCCGGCACTCGGGACAGCCTCCCCCGAAACAAAACCCCCAAAAAAATCATGAGACTCCATTTTAAATGGATCCGTCAACGAGATCATATTGCCTTTCTTAGAAAGTTTTTTCGGGTAGTTAGAAGCATACGAA
The DNA here is from genome assembly GCA_015478945.1 of Trachelipus rathkii. Lineage (NCBI taxonomy): Eukaryota > Metazoa > Arthropoda > Malacostraca > Isopoda > Trachelipodidae > Trachelipus > Trachelipus rathkii. The sequence continues at coordinate 28,938 of JABUQX010004228.1, read as the reverse complement.
TGATTTCCTTTCAAGGTTTCCTGAAGTGTCAACCTCCAAAAACTTATTAGGGTTAAGTAATAATTTAAAATTGCTGTTCCTTTTTGTAAGAGTACCAAAGGGGAGCCGGTGAAAAATCCAATCGTTTAATGGATCCGGAAATTTGTGCAACCTCCGCATATTTCCTGTTTGGAGTGGTTACGCTTCCCCACACGTAGTTACATCATGCTATAGAGACATGGATAGTAACGTTTAAAAGGACCTTGGGTTAACCTTTCCCTTGAACATTTGATATGTAAAGATCCTGGGTAACGCGGGAATTTTTAAAGTAACCCAGGTTAGGTCCAAATAACAAGTTTGACAAATTCTATTGACCTCTCATGGCCCCAGTAATTTTCAGCCCGGAAAGTCCTTACCAAAAGGGTAAATCTCGGACTCGAACCACCGTATCGATGACGCCGTATCGATTTAATCCTCGCGGCTCGGACGGGTTTTTCTTACCCCAGTTCAGAAGTGCTTAGTCTGCAATCGCACTGTAAAAATCACACTCTGATCCTAATTGGGGCGTCCGTCCTCCGCCTAAAGCGGCCGGAATCTAATACGTGCAGGATTCTTTACACAAAACCTCCCGCAACAATGTATTAACAATTCTCTTGGACTGCGACACGTAGCCAGAGATAAACCCACTTGGCGAGACTGGCCTATGTTAGGGGGTGTAGGTTTGTACACACATATATGAGCTCCACAGAATAATTTCGCGACAGCAAGCAGCCCAAAAACATGAATTCTCTCCCCACGAACACCCACTAAGGCTCCACCCACACGACAAACACAGATTTCTCGACCCATTGGCCCCCCCCCGCGATCAAAACCGAAAGAACAATAACTAGGACAGATTAAACGATAATTACCTCTACCTTAATGGCCCCTTCCCCATACAACTAGTTCAGGAATGCTATTGTTTACTGCTTAAGCTGATTTTTCCGGCACTGGGGGCCCACCCCATTTGCCCTATTAGTGGCCTATATTTAATAGCCTCGACAGATTTGAAACTCAGTTGACACGACGCTGATTTGGTACTGGAAATAGCGACCGTACCTTCATTAAGGCCTCGTGTTACCGCAATTTCTTCTGCCGCGTAGGCTCCAATGCCCACCTTTTCACACTCTCCGCAGTGACGACCAAATCCTCCCAACTCTATCCGCAATTCCTTCCTAAATCGCGAATATTGCAGCAACCATATAGACAGCCCTTCCCGCGCTCACACCAACCCCATCGCTCACCGACCCACGCGTCACTACTTCATCCAGACCAGCCCCGTATACCCAGCTACACCGCTAAGGTCTAGCGGCAATAGCCCGCATCTCTTTACGACTAAGCGCTCCCAAAGCCCCAAGCTTCTCATCACAATCCCACTCATGCCATCAATATAGATATATAAACTATACTATATAGCCGGTCATAGTGATGACCAACCGCCCTACGAAAACCTAAAAGTCCATCTACATACAAATAATAATATAGTTATAGTACTATAGCATATTACGGCATCCAAGACTGATACATATATACTAAGCTATACTCACGCTATCACTATATATCAATATTTGACCCTACTTCCAATTATCAGGAGCTCTACTATCCTATCTACTATACCTATACAACCTCCCGTGTGCACAACCATTCCCAAACATTTACATCAGCTCCTTTTCGCTGAACAGACATGCTCTCCTATTCAAGATAAATCTGAGGCTTCTCTTACCTAGATTTCATTTTTATTCGTTCATAACTGCTCCCCTAGGTCTCCCGTCGACGCCTGCTTCTCACTATGCCAAAATTTATTGGTCTCCGTAGGAATCAATCAGATGTAAGCACAGTTTGTAGAATTTGTATCATTGTCCCGCGCTGCAGAAATTCGCCCCCTTCTTACTGAACACATTCCTAACTCGTCAGCCTACTTCCATCATCAGCTCATTGACCCATGCAAACGCAGCAATTATACAGCTACCATAATTTGAAAGGTGCATGATTATCTAAAGTCTGTTCTTTAATAAGGGGCTCCACCAGTTGCCGATCACCAGGAACATTGAATGCCTAACTCACGTAATATAATTTAAGGCACACCGCCTATTTAACATAGCTATTATGACCAGTCTATACTTATTACTTCTTTGGCTGCTTCGCTAAACAACACTCTTGCGCATTTGTATTGGTGCCCCGCATCTTATTAGCTTTATTTTATTGGCCTCCAAATCCACTGATTAGCGTAACTTTCAAATCTACTGCTGTATATCACCAGTACCTATTAAGTCCTGTTCTTGCGTCGCACAGCGCCTTTACTAAGTAATCCCATCAGTACGTCGCTCCGAGTATGAACAACTTAATTGGAGGATATAGCCTAGGAGTGAACGAAGACCCCTTCTAGAAATCCCAACTTTTTTACACTGATTAAACATATAATTCTAATATAGCCACTTATACTTAATCCCACCACAACAGAGGAAGTTCTATCAAGACTCATTCTTTGAACTCCTTGCTATACATCCTTCCCACTCTTTCCTAACTGCAGGTTGGGCCTCCTTGGGATTATCATCTGCGAACTTCACGAAACACCTCTGCATCTTAAGTCCATGGTTCGTAAAGTCACCTCCTATATAATCATGAGCAAACCAAGTAGTTAACCCCCACTCTGGAACCCTGTGGCGACACCACCTCTCTTCCACTCATTTCCCAAGATGGACTCTATTTTCGCCATTCTGTAGTCGTTTACACCACCTGCGTTTTCATCCACACCTACTACCTCTTCTATCCAACCACTTCTCCTTGAACCAACATTACGTACCCTCCATGTTTTCACACCGCCCATAGCCGACTCTTCAGTCCTGTTTGCGACTAGACTCTACTAATATCACCACTTTCCCTCCGTTATTTGTAAATGTGACGACACAACTCTATACTGCTCTCCATTTTCAGTCGTGTTCTATTTCATATAGGGTATCTATAATAAATGGGTCAATTCAGGGACCCCATCCGATCCACCATAATGTTTGTGTCTTATCCTTCTAAAGAAAATCTTCTTAATTCACTAGCCTGCATCTTAGCTTCCAGCAACATCTCCATCTTTAAGAATCCTGTAATCTCTGCCCTATGTGAGCTCCGTTTTCTTCCTGGCGCCCACTTTTCCGATCGGGACATGATATATAACAATCCCCCAGTATACAATGGAACAGAGCATAACACACTAAAAACATACAAATAGAACTACGATGAACTACTTTTGTACCTCTGTAGATATCAGATCGCGACAAAATATCGCACTAATATAACATCCGCATACAAAAACTAAGGTCGGCGACGCGCATTGTACAATCCGTTAGGACACTCGGTTTTAGGAAATTGAGGCAAGGTTCCAGAAATCTGCATTCTTCGACATAAATTCTTTCTCTCCTTCATAATCCATGGTTCGATCCGGTTGCTTGTTCTCCTGCCATTCAGGCTAGAGACAGCGCGTCTATATCGGGAGTTTGGAAAAACTTCTCGTCCTCCCCTATCACTCTGCCGCTAATGGTTCACCTCAGGCAGTAGACAATATCAGTATCTGGCACCTAGTCATGCAGAAGAGTTACTCTTCGACCGAGCCACCACAAAAGAGACGACCGCTATTCAACACAAAAAACGAAAAGCATCGAAATATGGCTGTGCCTAATCCTCGTCCTTGGAATCTCTGTTCTCCTTACACTAACAAATCTATTGTTCTGCGCTAATCGTTGCCCAAAAACCATCCCCTCTAACAACTACTTCTGTTAAACATCTCTTTGCCCCCTCTGATGCCCGATCTGATGGCTCTGTTGCTTAACTCTCGTCCAACTGAAAAGGCCCCGTAAATCCTCGTGAGCGGCAACCTCCTACTTTTTCCCTAAGACCTAAGCAGCTTGGACGATTCCTAGACGCATTCCTCCTCCTTCTCTCATCTCACCCTTGCCTCCATGTCAGGATCCGTTCCTAGTGTTACCCCTTGTTACCTGGGATTACATGAGTTGCTGAGACGAGCGGCAAGACACGATTTTTAAAGCCTAGACGCCAACCGGCCGCATCGGGAGGTCGATACGCAACGTTTTCAGAGAAGCAGTCCGGGTGGCCCCGAGATGGTGCCCATTCTAAGCATCCCAATTTGCCCCCTGGAGACTTCTCCGGAATGATCCGAATTGTGTGTTGCGATAAGGCAAAACGTAGGGGTTGAATGTGCTTACGTCCGCCTTTATGTCCTTTGACATAGGCACCAACCCCACCCGCCCTTGCAGATCGCGCAAGATTAATAACCAATACGTTAATGCTTAATTTAATTAAACGGCTCCCCATCGCAGTTTTTTCAAAGACATCATTCTCTTCTATGTCTCAATAACTTAGGTCCCATACTACCTGAACAGTTTCTACTTAACGCCATCCTGAGTAATCGATACTAAGACTAACCGAAGCAAAACTAATCCCTCGGCGCACCCCTCGAGATTAAGATGTTCAACGAGACTAAGAACGTTTGTGCTCTTATGCTCATGACTAGTATTCCACGGACTGCAGATCGCCTAATTACTCCTATTATGAACTATAATTGCACCACCGCGCCCCTACGGCCTAACGTAAGTTTTATTCCTTACTAGATTGAGTCTACCAAAATACTAAGTCGTCCCACCCCAATTAATAGTCAGAAGAGAGCCCAATACCCTGCGCCCTCGACTTCTACATTAATCTGCACACTTCCACCGATACACGCGCACACGCAGCTCTAATCATTACAAAATAACATAATTAAACCCTCCAAGAAGAATACTAAGGATATGACTCCTCTACCACATCATATATATGTGACTCATACGATCCCACTGGACCTGAATATTATATCTCACCCCACACAAATCACCTATCTTAAGAAAAGCCTTGGGGCGGGTCGCAGTGTATACTTACAATGGCTGATCCCAAAACTCGAATTTCGTAAACTCTACTGACCCCGCTCGCGTATCATCGGTGACCCGGAACCGCCATGACCTCACGTCCCTGTATCAAGCGATTTTAGAAACGCTTGACCCATAACACCCCCCTAAACCCCTGTAAATTGGAAGGTGCAGCCTCTAGCAAGGACCCCACTTCCTGTAGCAGATTATTAGAGAAATCCAAATAGTCTATAAAAACACTGCTTCTACTACAAATAGACAAATCAGGAAAAAAAAAAATCTAAAAACTAATTATAGAAAAATAATACAAATATTGCTCACTCCATAACCAGACCACCCCTAAGTTTAGCCGACATGGAAAGTCCACGAGCTAAACTTCCCTTATCTATCGGGCTTCTATTATTTGAAGATTAAATGGGAAATACCCCTTATTACCAGCTATGATAGAACATTTAGCTAAATGTGATTAAGGTTACACCGTATAAAAACTACCCTAATAAGTTTGGAGCCAGATACAACACTAAAACATCTAATAATGGCTATTAGAAATATTTGATCAAAACAAAAAAGAACATCTTTAGATCCTACTTTGGATTTTAAGAACTCTATATTGCATTATATTTAATTATATAATCAAAGACTAAATGATATTTTTTTATATTATTAACTATTTTTTCTATAAAAGTTTTTTACAATTTTTACTAATTACGCAAACCCAGAAATATAGATAATAAGTAATCCGCCACTTAACTTAACACAATATCATGAATACCTCGTTAATACGGACAAAATAGGATAAGACAATCTGAACTATATAACACAAATTGACATAAGAGGTAGGTATCCCAATATTATAATTATATAATTAATAGATACAGATATAAAGCATAGTAATTAAAGAAACGTAGATCCGATAATCCGGAAATGCTTGCCGATTCTTTTTATAAAAATTTAGAATTTGGCACTGGGGATTGAGAGGTTTTATGAATAAAAATACTAAACCAAAATAAACGAAAAATTTTTTAGTCATCATTCTTGTATAATCTATATCGTATGTAATTATATATAACTATTAATAAAATAAAAGTCTAATTGGCTTCTTAAATATTCAAAATTTACTAGATTGTGACGAAAAAAATTAATCTAATGACAACAATAATATTTAAAATAAATATTAATTAAAATTAATATAATATTCGAATGTTACCGTATATTAGGTGAAGCTATATACCTAATATCAGATATGAATTAATAAGGATAATATATAGCTCTACAAATATATCTATATTGCAGCATAGTAATATTTTTCGTGCTATAGACGAGAATATATGCACCACAAATAAAAATACTTACTTCATTGTAGTGTCTTTTTGCTAATGTGAAAACGAATTTTTGTCACCAACAAATTATCTATATTTGAAAGATGCAGCCTTGTTTTCTGACTGCGAACCCTACATTTGCGTATTAAAATATTTTATAATATTAATACATAATTAAAAAAATATATAACAGAAACATTTGTCAATATGACTATTATATGTTAGAGAGTTAAAAGAGAATGCCATACCACCAAACGTTTCAAGACGTACCTTGCTCCCCACCATATTCTCATTCTGAATTGGTAGAAATTAATAATTTATAATTTATGAGAGAATTTTACTTAAATTTTATATCTGTTATAATGAGAATATTACCATTATATCTCAAGAAAATTCGTACACAGAAATAGTTGTGGGACTTGTGAGTCCGACCGAAGCACATGTGTTCAAATTTCGACGATTCTTTACCATTTATGCGCAAATTACTTTAGTGCAATATAATTTGAAAATTTGTGGATCTAACCGAAATTACGCTCACGAATACTTTAGAAGTGCTTTCAAGAGCGGACAACAATAGCAAAATCATGAGATAGAAACACACTTGCCTATGGACTATCCACGATGCCCCTTCCACTATACAGTTTTTTTTGTCCTTCGTTCAAATATCATTGTATTTGGCCCTTCCGACTGAAGGCAATAAGAAAAATAATAACTCATACTCGGGGCATGGATTTGCGCTATTTATATTGTTCAGAACTCCTGTTGGTAAATACTAGAATCACACGTATCAAACAATATAGATAAACGAATTTACTAGGATGGCCTTGTGCGCACAAAATGATGTACCCGCTAATAAATCAATAACTTATTCGATCTGAAATGCATCCGCTTTTCCCAGATGGCGGCATATTATATATAAGTATAGGCCCATATATTGATAATTGTAATATGATATTAGTTCTTACTTCTCATAATAAAATTCAGTACTTTAATACTATAAATTTCTTTATCCATAAATATATAATTATAATAATTATTCATGCATCATAATGCGTAGATACAATTGATTATTAGTATAATATAATATTTTAGTTTTATTTTAATTTCTGATTTTTATTTCAATTTTGTACGGGCCTCCTAATGTCACAATAACCAGCTGATTACTCCATTCTTTAGTAACATAAAAGTTAACTTATCTCTTGCTTAACGAATATAATTGCTATGGTAGGCATAATATATTATTATTTTTCTAATAAATCGAGAAATATTAACAGATCTACTAAACTCTGGATGATAATGCTATAGATCTTGCAAAGAGCGAAAGATTGCAGTATGAGTTCTGTTAAGCGACTACTACATATCACAGAATAATGGTTGGTTTCCAGTACGTGTCCGACCAACTGACGACTTCACGATCCAAAATAGTTGTTTTGGAACCATATGTGGGCAGATAGCCCTCTTCCAGCACAATTTTTCAGAACGGTCACTTAGTGTATCTATCGAAAGGAAGCCACTCTACAACTTTCATCCATTTATCAAAATGAATAAAAAAAATTATTAGTCAGCATTATTTACTTTCAAACTTTACTATTTTTTTTTGTTTATTTTAATTCTTATCTATATGTTTACATAATTAGAAATATTTTATGACATTTTGCCAAAAGTGAATAAGCTAAATCACTCTTTCTTTAATATCTAACAAAACAAATTATTTAGTGCATTTTCTTATTTCAAGTTTTATCTATTACCATGGTAAATAACTAATAAATATATTTTGTGATAATAAAAAAATACTTTTTGGCATTTTTAACCTATGAGATCAAGAAAAATATTAAATTTATTGTATAATATGCACACATAGTTAACAAAACGAACAATTATCAGGTCTAGGACAAACTTACTAATTAAGAATCCAAACAATGGATTGAAGACTAATGAGAATTTTAATATAAATTAATTTTATTACAAGTATTTAAATAAATAATATAATATATATATATATAATATAGAACCTGCTACTCTATTTAGTATATATATAATGTATCCGAATAGTGTGTTAGTATCTCTAATACTATATATCTTATAATATTCACTATAACCTATTATATATATATTATAAACGTATATTAAATACTTTATAAATCCGTCAGAGAAATCGAGTGGACATCAAATAGGTATAGTGAATATATATATTAATAGTCGATACACTAAGATCTAAATTAATATAATATAAATATCTTTTATCGGTAGCCCTTCTCTTAATCTTATGGATTAAACGGTTCTAGAGTATATACTAATATGTGTACTCTTACCTATAATATATATATATATATTTCAGCTATCGTATAGCTCTAAATTTGAGAACCGAGATGTCAATAAATTTCACTCGCTTTATGTGGTACGATATGCGATCTTAAAAGAGATGGTGATGCACTGGGATCTTACAAATAAGATCGCAAGACAATAGCTAGTACCGTTTGCGGAAGTGCGTATGTATACCTTGATGTTTGATTCATTAACTGACACTTAGTACTATATATTCATACTATATAGCAAGCCCAATATAGCTATTAATATTATTGTAAATATTACCTATTATATCAGGATATACTCATTAATATGTATAAGGGCTTATATAACTATAGATAGACTCTGATTACAGTGAGTTACTGAAAATATATATACTATTAATATCTAGTATACATATATATGTACGTATGAAGTAACTGTAGGGTCGTAAAATTACAGCAATACACACATACTAGTAATCTTAGGGTAGAGCTTACTATACGTGTATACATGTAATACTAATATGCATATTCAAGTAGTTAATACTGAGTAATCAGGTATATCTATTAAGTTAAAAATAAGGTTAATAATAATAACATATAATATTAATACTCTATTATAATTTGTCTTCTGCTATATATTATCATTTACTTCTCTACCCCATGGAATGGATTTATTTCAATGCCCCTGTCAGATCATGCTGCCTACGATGGAATGTCTTCTTATCCAGGTACAATAGAGCGTCTGCTCTAGGTACACTCCCCTTACACTCAAACCTAACTATTCTACTTACCAAGTTATACAGTAGTATTATATATATAATTATCATTGATAAGCATACATTCTCTAGTCACTTCAGAGAACTTCCTTTTACCATACCGAGTTTTCATTCCACATCTTTTCTATAGTTCTCGCTCTAATCTTCGGCTTATCCTTCCCTAATACTCTAGTAGATCCGATTCCCATTATCTATTCTTTATTACAGCATATACTACATACTAGTCAATCCTTTCACTCAGGTTGTCAACCCCACCCTATATCCTCATATATATATCCTTCCCACATAAACCATTCATTTTCAAGTTCAGAATAAATAGTTAGTCATCACATCCTATACAGTTTCTTTAGGTTACTTCTTCCTATAGATCTTATTGATTGTTATATCTTTATCTGCTAGTCATTTAACCCCAGTCATGTCCTTACAGATAGCCCTAATTTCTACCGCTTGTTAATTCTGTAACTCTTCTCATTCGATACCCTCATATCAGTAGTAAGCTAGTCCACGTTATATTCAGCTCCATACGAGCAATAGTATGATCACGGATGTTCAAATACTATATACTATCAGATAATGTATTTAACCTATCATTTTTAACCTTCCATATTTACGCAACATTTTACTTTACCTTGTCCAGGCAATTGAGGTACAGTGTACTTTTACTATACGCTATTTAGAGATCCTAATAATTATTTCCATCTTATATCATAAGTATAATCGACTATCCTAGACTATCTGACCCTACCCGGTGTTAAATCAATATCCAACCTATATAAATATAGCTGCTTATCATACCGACCTCCCTCACCCCTCCTATCGTCCCCGCGAACCCCAACCTATCTATTTCCCTACTCCTATTCGGCTCGCTCCTCCACCTGGTGTACCATAAAATTATCACTGTGATTACTTATGCACATATCGTAATTCATCATTACACACTTATGCTACTCATCTCATACCAACTCTACTCCGAGGACTACTAACATACACTCTCCACCATACCTTCTACACAATTCTTCGGACTCCACTCTCATATCCTACTCCTTCCACCACATCAATCATTAGCTAATACCTAGAGCTATCTAAACTTCGCAACCGCCATTTATTACTCCAGATATCAAAAACTCCATACAAACTCTGCTTTACACTTTAACTTGTAAATTTACCATATAGGTATACTACTGAGCGGATCTGAACAGCTTATATGATATTTAAGTACTGTTAAATATGATACTAATCATGTAGAGCTCTACTCAGGGATGACACCATTCAACCACTCTGGTTTTTAGATGCGTTTGACTCCCGTCTACCAACATTCAATTATTCCAATATATGCGTGAAGTTACTTCTAAGGTGTCAAGGCTTTAGTAATAGCCTTACAAATGTCTTTATATCTCGTTCCCTCAAAAAATGTATCCTGTGCAAATCTATCAAATATTTCCATATAGATTCCCACGTCATCCTTTCCATCGTTGAATTGAATTTTAAGATGTGTTATCATTCGTTTTCGTCTGCCCATAAGTTCTAACTTCTTAATTCGTATTGTCTTTCTGCAGCTTTTTCTTCTTTCTGTCAAACTGCTTCGCAGCTTTTTTTTCAGCTGCATTCCGTTCTTCTTTTTGTCTCCCGGTTTGGCAGCTCTTTCTCTTTCAGCTACTTCCCATTCTTCCTTCTGTCTATCGGTTTCGGCAGCTCTATCTCTTTCAGCTACTTCCAGTTCTTCTTTTATGAACAATTTAGCGTCCTTTCCCTTGAGTCCTAATTAATGTCACACTTTCGTAAGCGCGTCCAAATCCATGTTTATGCTTTAAAATGCGGCACTGAAGTATCACACAAAAGTTTTCTTCTAATATTGCAGATATATTTCTCGTTTCTTAACTAAAGACTACGGTCTTTGTTCTCGAGATCTTCAAGATTCTTGATGAACCATAAAAATTCTTGAAGATAATTTGAAAATCCTTGCACAGTCTTCCCAATTTGTTTCATATGAAAGTTTTACTACAACTGTACCATTAAGTTCTTCTGGAATTTTCTATTTTCTAAAATCATTCGTTGAAGTCTCCAGGATGTAGAAAAATATCCATAATGATTTGGATAACAATATCATAATGGAATCAAAGTCTTCAAGTGAGCTTCTAATTCCTTCTATTACTTAGGTATAAAACGATTCAAATTCATTTCCATAAAAGATAAATATTAAAATAATAATGACCTTGCATATACATGGTTAATCACCAAGATATTTAATTATAATAATAGGTAAAAAAAAAAAATCTAAATTCTTGCCTAGAATAAATTATCAACATAACAAAAATACCACACATAAAGCTAAAAATGGCGTCGCTGCAATAAATAAAAATACTGCTTAAATTGAGGAAATACAGCTTCGACAGAATACTACCTATATATGTATATATATATATATATGATATATATATATATATATATTATTATATACCACGATTTATATATATTTGTTAATTTATATATAACATATATATATATCTCTATAAATATAATATTATATTACCTATATTATCTATTTAGTAGGAGCTTATATTTCTGGAGATGTAATACCTATCTCATATATATATTATATATATATTATTATACTACTTTATATATTATATATAATATATATATATATATTAATATTATATAGATAAATACTATATATATATATATATATATATATATATATATATATATATATATAATATATATATATATATATATATATAATAATATATATATATTATATTATATATATATCCGTATATATATATATTATATATATTATTATATTAATATATATATATAATATATTATATATTATATATAATATATATATATATATTATGCTCTATATAATATATAAATTATATATATATTATATATATATATATATATATATATATTATATATATATATATATTATATATACTATTATTATATACTATATACAATTACTATATTTATATATACTATATATATATATATATATATATTGAGGTTGTACTAGTACGGAGGAGGTATTTGGTAGTGAGAAAGTTGTAAGAAATGGTAAATCAGCAGCTGTATAGATGAAAATTACTGGTGAAAATGATCAAGAAAATCAGTGAGATGCATGGTGATTGATTGGATTTGGAATGTTTAACAAAAAGCGTTTATGGAGGTTATAATTCCGAGGGCTTGGAGTGAGAGCAGTAATACCCTCTATATAAAGCTGTAAAGAGATATAGCGGTAACAGTCCAGGCGAATTACTTAAGGAATTAGTTTAATTGAGTGTTGTTTAGGCGAAGATATATAGCTGGTTATTTTGGTCAATAATAGTGCGTTCGAGTGACTGAAGGACTTGATTCGTGAAGAACAAGGTGCGCTTAGAAGTGGTAGAGATGTTTGACTCAAATCTTTACATTGCAAACAAATGATGATAAAATGAGGTGAGGAGAGAATAAAATTGTTATTTAGCTGGGTTTTCTATGGATTTGCAACAGGCGCATTGATTAGGATAATAGGGCAAGCTTCTATTGGCATGCCGGTGTTAGTGATATATTGGTTGTGGTGGTAGGCTTCTGAAATGGAATTAAAAGTATTATGACGAAAGTGAAGGCGTGTGTAAGAATAATGAAGTCGAAAGTGATTGTGTTTAATATTAAGAGCGGAGTCGAGACAGGAATGTGGTTATGTCTCCTTGTTAATTTAATTTTGTGATGGAAGGGGGTTAATGAAAGAATTAGAGGTGGTCGTGGCATGGGATGGTGTTAGTATGATGGCTCTGAGACTGAAAGAGATGGTCGTTCTTTACAGAGTGTTAATATGTTCGATGATTGGTTTTGTGTGGCGGCGAATCTGAAGAGAGTTTTGAGTAGGACTGGAAGGAGAGATTTGGCGGGTGTTGTAAAAAATTGAGGGTCTTGAAAGTAAACGTAGATAAGAGTAAAGTTTATGACTGTGAGTGAGTACAGTCCTCGATGTGAAATTATGTTAGATGGTGAGCAGCTTGAACAAGTGTCTGAGTTTATAAATATTTAGGATATATGTGAATGAAAAGGAACAGATATGCAGAGTTGCAGTTAGGAATAAGTTGTTGAATGCGCAGGAAGATGGTTGGTGCACATTAAATCATTTGGTAGTAATGTGTAAAGAGACTAAATCTTGAGTGCGCTAGTTGGTTCTTACATGAGGATATGTTGTTACCTGTGTTAATGTATAGTAGTGAGACTATGGCCTGGAATAAGAATGTGTTCAAATGGACAATCTTAGGGGTGTGTAAGGTGTGTAAGGTGTGAAAAGAATTGTTATATAAATAAAAGTTAATGCATTAGAGAGCTCTGTTGTGGTGTGAAAAAAGGGTAAGTAAGTGCAGGTGGGAAGATCATAAATGAAAGTACTGTGAGATGGTTTTGATCATGTCGAAAGGATGGATGATAGTCGGTTGGTTAAGAGGATGTATAATGTTGAGTGTGCTGGGAATCGACCGACTGGGAGACCGAAGATAAAGTGCGTTTGATTGTCAGCTAAAGGAATGCTCTGGAGGACGGAAATGTGGTTTTGGAAGAGGCGAGAAGAAAGAGTGCATAATTAGGATGAATGGCTGGCGTTTTGTGAGAGGGGTGTAAGGTTGTGGCCCACATGGCCAAGGGATTGAACCCCACATTCACGAGAGGTCATAGTGAGTGATGGTCCGTCGCAGTCCGTGAAGCTCTAGGGTAGATTCTCTGACTACGACGAGTTCTCACTAAAAGGTATAAAGCGGGAGGTAAGGCTGGGCTTTCTTGTCGACTTGCGCCATATTCTTCTTCTACTTTTCTGTTTCCGGTGCATGTTACGCACCTTACTACAGTCTTGGGGAGAGGAGAAGCGAGGTGGATAGTATATATATATATATATATATCAGTAAAGCTAAATTTATTTATATATATACCTATAATATAATATATATATTATATATATATATATAATAGATATATAATATATATATATGTATAACATATATATATATATATAATATATATATATATATAATATATATATATATATATCAATATAATATATATAATATATACCTATATTAATATATCTATTATATATATCTATTTATACTAAATATATATATAATATATATTATATATATATATATATTTATACTATACTATATATATATCAGTTAAAGCTAACTTTTAGAAATAATTTTTTTTTATTTATTTAAAAAAAAAGTTAAAATAATTATTTATAAAATATAAAGTTTCTCAAAATAATTAGTTTCAATAGATTCAATGTTTCGTTGTGGGACATACGTTCTAGACTTTAACCTATATTATTAATATATATATTATATATATATATATATATATATATATGTATATTATATAATATATCAATATTATATTATATACTATATATATTATATTTAATATATATATATATATTCATATATATTAATCATAATTATTTATACTATTATATATATATCCTCGCATTTCAATTGAATATACAATCGTCACATCCTCTCCTATTCTCTACTCCAGTATGGGATGTACTACCTAAGATCCAGACTATGGATCGAACCCGGGCCCTGTGCCATGCAACTTTGTTTTGCCTGTTACCGATGGGGCTTATACGCTCACGCTCGGATAATCTTGTTCATCAAGGCTGCATTTTCGTTTTAATCTCGCTGAACTGTATCTAGCCCAGTAACATTTATTCAGGTTTAGTGTCGTCACTGATATATATATTACTCTTATACCGTTACTATATATATATACTATATATATTATTATATATATTATTATATTATATTATTATATATATATAGTATATAATACTCTATATATATATATATATATCATATATTATATATTATATTTCATATATATATATAGGTGTATTACGAGTACTTTCTGCAGCAGGACTAAAGGACAATCCTAATACTTGGGAGCCCCAACTCCAGATTCCTCTTGTTACACGGCTATTTATACATAATTAACAACGACGAAATTGTTAGAAATTCTGGATTCAATTAACATTGAGTGGTTGTAATCAAGAATTAGAATTTCCTTTTTACTGCGGTTTGAATTTTCAGAATAAATGAATGAATATATATATATATATATATATATTATATATATAATATATATTATATATATAATAATATATATATGTATATTATATATAATATATATATATATATATATATATATATATATATATATATATATATATATATATATATATATATATATATATATATATATATATGCAAATGGTTTTTTAAAGTGTTGTTTTTTACTTTGCTTTTTTGAATAATTAACTTTTAATATTTTATTTTAGGTTTAAAATTTTGTTGTGAACTTTTTATGATTTGTTTTATTGTATGCAATCAATGGTCTTCCTAGTGATGGTGTATTTTTACTTCTTCTTTCTTGATCTGTGTCATTCTAATAAATTTAATTAAAGGAATAAACTCGTTTCTAGGAAACCTTATTTTAAAGTTGAAAATTAAGACATCGCAGTGGCGAACGAACCTTAATTGAACGTTTCGAAAATAAATCATTCATCTACAGCTAAAATAAAAATAAAATACATAAATACTTATTAACAAATAAGTAAACAAATAAATAAATAAACAACATATTTGAATGTAAAATATATTTTAGGAGTAAAACAATTGAAAAGCACCAAAATTTTATGAGAATAAATTATGGGATGAGAAAGCCGGGAGCTTTAAAAACTATTCTTGAAGCGTTCTTTTTTGGGAATGTGGATGGTCTAGTGGTTAGAGCGCCCGGTCACTGTTAACTCTGCGACGCGGAATCCAGTTTCGAATCCCGCTGATGGAGAGTAAAATCTCCTTTCACTCATTCAGTTCAAATGCAGAAAGTCTCTAAAATGATTTAAACCGTCATAAGTGCAAGAGCGACGACAGGGTGGGTGGAAAGGGTGAACAGGGTGTTTGATTTTTAAAATAAAACGTTAAAAATGTCACAAAAAGGAATTGTAAAATAAATAAAATATTCATATAAATGCGTAGAGTGCCCATAATAAAACATGGCATTTTATTTTCAGGTTTTATTATGGGCACTCTTACGCATTTATATAAATATTTTATTTATTTTACAATTAATTTTTGTGACAATTTAAACAAAAAATAAATAGTAAAAACTAATAATAATCATCATTTGTGATTTGATGATGACAAAATAATTCCCAATTCCGGTTCCAGAAATATTGCCGATTTTCCGATTCCCATTCATAGTCTCTTCAATAATAATAATAATAATAATAATAATAATAATAATAATAATATTATAATAATAATAATAATAATAATAATAATAATAATAATAATAATAATAATAATAATAATAATAATAATAATAATAATAATAATAATAATAATAATAAATGAAAATGATACTAACATAAATTTACATTTTCTTATTAAAGAAAACGATTATTAGGCAACAACATTAAAAAAAAAATATTAAAGGTGTATTGATAATGAATAAAGAAGATTACGTCCCATATTTATGAACGCTACTTTAGGCAACGTTTTCGGAAGTAACACTTGAAAACCCTTCTTTAACAGATGTTCCCATTTATCAATCCTTCTTTACTTCTATGACTTCGAGATCTTTAAATCTTTCTTAAACAATCTTCGAGATTTTTAAATCCTTCTTAAACAATATTCGAGATTTTTAAATCCTTCTTAAATAATCTATGACTTAAGAGACCCTTACTTTAGGTAACCTTTTCGGAAGTAGCACTTGAAAATCCTTATCTAGCAAATATTTATATTTATAAACCCTTCTTCACTTCTATTACTTAAGAGACCCATAATACTTTAGGTAACCTTTTCGGAAGTAACACTTGAAAATCTTTCTTTAACAAATATTCCTATTTATCAACCTTTCTTTACTTCTATGACTTAAGAGACCCTTAATACTTTAGGTAACCTTTTCGGAAGTAAAACTTGAAAACCCATCTTTAACAAATATTCCTATTTATCAAACCTTCTTTACTTCTATGACTTAAGAGACCTTTAATTTAGGTAACCTTTTCGGAAGTAACAATTGAAAATCATTCTCTAGCAAATATTTGTATTCATAAACCCTTCTACACTTCTATGACTTAAGAGACCCTTAATACTTTTGGTAACCTTTCTGGAAGTAACACTTGAAAACCGTTCTTTAACAAATATGCTCATTTATAAATCCTTCTTCACTTCTATGACTTAAGAGACCCTTAATACTTTTGGTAACCTTTTCGGAAGTAACACTTGAAAATCTTTCTTTAACAAATATTCTTATTTATCAACCCTTCTTTACTTCTATGACTTAAGAGACCCTTAATACTTTAGGTAACCTTTTCGAACACTTGAAAACACTTCTTTAACAAATATTCCTATTTATCAACCCTTCTTTAACAAATATTCCTATTTTTCAACCCTTCTTCACTTCTATGATTTAAGAGACCCTTACTTTAGGTAACCTTTTCGGAAGTAACAATTGAAAATCCTTTTCTAGCAAATATTTGTATTTATAAACCCTTCTTCACTTCTATGACTGTAACACTGATCAAGCAACACTCTCTACACTATACGTTATAATTTATTCAAACATGTTTATGTCTTTTTAATATTAAACACTTGTAAACATTTTCGGTCGACACTATAAACATCTTATGAAAACCCTTCTTTAACAAATTATTCATATTTATAAATCCTTCTTCACTTCTATGACTTAAGAGACCCTTAATACTTAACACCCCTAGAGGATTATTTCAATAGATATTGTCTTAAAAACCTTTTATAATTCGGAAAGTAACAATTGTGAAAATATCCACTTTATTCTTCTAGTCAAGAGAAAATATCTTATTTAGAAATTCTATATATAACCCTTTGTTTTATTATACTTCTATGACTATATTAGAGACTCTTTCTGTTTATATACTAATTTTTGTGTATATATCAAATCCCATATTGTTTCTGAGTAAAGAACAATCAACTTGATTTAGAACCTCCCCTTATAATTAATTGTATATAAAATTTCTTAATTATTTATTAAAAAACATATATTAACCCTTCTTTCAGCCTTCTGTGACTTTAAGGTGACACACTTATATTAATACTTTGGATATACACAATTTCCGGCTGCTAACGACTTGAAAATCGATTTTATACTTTCAAGTAAATATTCCTAAGTGTCCTATAAACCCTATCTTCCCGCTTCTTTGAGCTCTTAAAGAGACCCTTAAAGCATCACTTCTAGGTAACCTTTTTCGGAAGCTAGCCTTGAAAAAATCGTTCTTTAATCAAATTATTCTCTCACTTATAGTAAAACCCTTCTACAGCTTGCCTATATTGACTTAAGACGATCTCTTTAATGTTTTCTTAAGGTTTAATCTGACTCTATTTCGCAAGTTAGTTGACAAATTCTTCTCTTTAATAAATTTCCTATTTATTTACAATAAATCTTAGCCTATTTGTAAGGGCTTCATTTTGACTATAAGAGACCCTTAACGGAATATAGAAAGTATCTTCGTTAAATCATCGCACTCTATACCAAGACTAAAAAGTACAGTTTCTTCATGCTTAAACCGATAACATGTATTTTATTAAAATCATTCTAAGTTTTTGTTTACTAATATATAAATATATCAAATATACTATATATTTCAGTTTAAGCGCACAGACATATTTTTTACATCCTCTATTATTTTATACATCCGTCTTCCAGATTGTCATAACATCTTTATTAATTTTTTATTGTATATGATATAATCACTCTATCTACAATTACAAAGGAGTTAATTGTTTATTAATTAATTTTTATCTTATAAAATTTAATATCTTTATTATTTTTAATATATTTATTTATATAATTTTAATCTTATATATGATATATACTAATTGACAATTTTACCATCAACTATGGAGAAACACATAATTAATATTTACCCGCACCTCATTACTTATAAAGATAGCGAATACATTGAGTATATATATCTATCTGTAAAATTTTTAGGATAATTACTACTTTATTTTGTATCCCGGTGCGATTTAGGCCTAATACCATGTAATATATTCAGGTCCCAAAAATAATTAATTATATATAATATCTTCAACCTGACCTTTTTTCTTACTTGTATATATTTATATAAATTAAATAATTGTGGGTAAACGTGGGCATTTTAGGTGATCCGCAGTCGGCATTTGAAAAGAATGTTAATTGGCTGTCTGGGAAAATTAATAGAATGTTTCTCTTCCTCAATTTACGTATACTTTGTTAAATTCAAACTGAAAAAAAAGAAACATCAATAATTCAGTAAGTCAAATTGGCTGTTTTTTAGAGATATTCCCAATTCTCTATTGTCTAGGGCTGTAATTATATTTAATATAAATGTACCTAATACCATATATACATCTATTTAAATGCTATATTTCCAAAATATTGAAGATTTGAATGTTCCTTTTAAGTTTCGCATATATATATATATATATATATATATATATCAAAACCTTTTACTTATTAGTTATCAATATATATTTACAAGGTAATCTACTAAGTAATTAATTATACTGACATAAAGATAATCTATACTCGATGAACTCAACATGATCTCCTTTATACTTACTATTAGTTACAAAACTTTATTATGATATATCACGTGAAGGAAATGGGTGATTCATGGACTGAGCTTAATTGGTCGTTTGTTATAATTGAACGTCATTCTAATATAATGGACGCTAACAAACTTTGGCACTGGCACAATAATTGTGTTAAGAAAGATGAAAACGCCATGATAGTAAGGTGTATGGTTTAATGAAACAAAGTAAATTACTTTATCTAAAGGAAACCGTTACGTTTCGAAATTCAAATTGTGACAAGTGCGAAGGTCACTTTAGGCCTAAAGGTGAGTAGTAAGACTGATTTACACGTGGCTTTTATAAATATGGGTCAAAGTCTCTTAACTTATGAACATAAGTTTCTAACGTTTTTAAATTAAGAATCCTTAATATCGATACTGATCAATAAATAATATTATCTGTAAATTAAAAGCAACGAAACATTTAATAGTCGATTACCGGATGAAGTATTTAGCTTCATGAAATATAGGTGTTCGTTCTGGATTTCAATGCGATATCGCGTGGTGATAGGTATTCGCTCAAAGCATTAACTCGATATGCATTGTTACGTTATCAATAATCCTCGATACAACTTACTCGACTTCCCCGGTTATAAAGTAACTTCAACCCTGCGCGGTTGCCTGTTTGTCCGCTACGCCCCGAGTGTGCGGGGTAGAGTGCGTCCGTGGTTCCTGTTGGGTGGGTGATATATTCACCACAGGAACAATTCTCGCGCTTTACTACTTTTAGTCAATCGTGGCGTGGTCGTCAAACACTTACGCGGACATCTGCTAGGGACCAGGTTCACATCCCGCAGTGTGACAATTGAAACTTTATTAGGGCGTTGAATAATTGAATTACTCTAATCATCTCGCGTTTGAATGTTGTAGGCAGGTTGTTATCACTCACTATATATATATATATATTGTGATATTCTTATTGAATCATCAGTGCATGTAATAAATATATTTTCTATGCAATACTGTGAAGAGTATTCATTTTCTTCGATATTTCTGATTTTAAACAAAGCAAGATTTGTCACGAAGTTTGGCAAGCATTTATTGATAGAACCATAGTGTATAATATTTTTCTCAAGTCAGTACTATATTTTTCGTCATTTCACGAATGAAGAGTGGAACTTATTTAATCTATGAAGTTATTCTGAATATTGAATCTATGCATTATATTTCCGTGGGATTGTTTACAAAGGAACATTTTATTCCAATTTTCATTATAAACATCCTTGGCCCTAAAAAAATACAATAAACACAAAAAAAAAATGTCCTAGAGAAAGCCATCAACAATTCTGTACCAAGACGGTTGCGTAGGGCGGCTACAAGAAACTGGGAGTTCTGTTTAGACTGCGAGACTTTTTTTCCTCTTCTCAGCTACTCCAGCTATACACGGGGTCTCCACATCCGCCTTTGTATGGAGTACTGTTCCTCATTTGTTTGGGGGGGCTCTGAGAGTTTTCAACGGACCGGCTTTTGACAGGG
>JABUQX010004228.1:0-2500 GCA_015478945.1 Trachelipus rathkii | reverse complement strand
TTTTTAGCAGCGCACTCTTGATCCTATTCTCATGATCAACAATAACATCCAGAACCCTACCCAAAAGCGGGAAGGGTATAAGCTTGTTAAATGTCTGAATCAGAACTATATCGCCAATCTTAATTCTGCTGGTCCACTCTGACTGGTTAAGATTTCTACTTGTCTGACGCAAATTTAATAGTTAAAATTCATACCATAATTGCCTGAAAGTCTAAAACTCTTCCTTGAACTTTTTTTTCAGTTATGAATAAGTCTTGTTGCTAGGGAGAAAGTGGTTTCCATATGGGGGTGGTAACTTCATTAAATATAACGTTTGAATTGCCACAATGCTTCAAAAAGTAGTTTGGAGCTATAATTTTTTAATCATTTTCTGATTACCTATAAGTTAAAAGTCTTGAATTAATAACAAAGATATTTTAATATTTAAAATAGCGGTTAATAGCTGATAGTAAGTTAAGGTTGCTTTACCTTTAGTTTTGTAGAGATATCAATTAACTGCATGTATCACTCTCTCTCAAACTGATTCAATCTAACTGGAATAGAGCGGAATCTTGTAATGTTCAATATTGTTGATACGCACATGTTAAGAGAACAAATATGAAGACAAGGATTCTAACTATATTTCGACCTTGTTTGAAATTTATGGCATTATCTGAATACAAACTGGAAAGTATGCCATATGGATTTGTGAAATGTTGGAATGAGAGTAAGAAAGATTCAATGGGAATATCAGGAAGGACATCAGCATGAATAGCTCTGGTATTAAGGGAGGTGTAAATTAGTAGATACATTTTTTTAAGTTGTTTATTATTATCCTCTACAAAGTGACGTTCTGTAAAATCCACACAAGTGTGATTGAGGACACAAAAAATTAACTCTATCATGAGGATGATTAGTCATTGTCAGGTTATAATTGACAATATTGTCTACTTACTCAATCCAACTCTTTAATCACACAATGGCCAGGCCCCCAAGATCCTATTGAAAGAATTTTTTTTGGTATTTTTTGATAGAAGTTCTCACATCTTCTCATATTTACATAATATTAATAAACTATATGTGATATATATATATATATAATAATATATATATATTTATACTATATTTATTATATAAGATGACTTTAAAAAATTTTTAAGTATAAAGTATATCATAAATATTGGAGACATATAATGCGCCAAATAAGAATTCTCTTGTCGCTTACAGATGGCATCTATCTACTTTTAAACTTAATATCCTCGGGGTGCAGGGATTTCTTAATTCATTTTGAGTGGAGGCATAAAAAATAGAAAAAAAAGGAAAGTAAGAAAGAAGCTTAATCAATAATTATTTCCTCTATCCTCATCAGAGCCGCACTCTTTAAAGTCCTCTTTAGGAGCTGCTGCTACTTTTTAAATAGGTAGCTGGATTTTTGGTTGAGAAATCGAAGGAGAACTAGCTATTGAAGGAGATGTCGATGGAATTACGGTGAATTAGCAGTAACTACTGACGACGACGATGAAGAATAGGAAGCGGGTGATGAGTCAGAACCACTATAAGGGAAACCTCAAGCTGATAAAGACGTTTAAGTGGATACAAATTAATATAACCACCATGTGTTCTTACAAATACCGATTGAACCTTCGATCGTCTCCATGAACCAGTTGAGTTACAACCTCCACTTGCCAGAAAGGTCTTTCTTTGGTAGGGCTGCGTATAAGGATGACATCGTTCACCCTAACGAGATTGTCCCATCTCGTATGGTATAGATCACGACTGATTCACAAAGACTAATGAGATATTATTCCTATTACCTCCGTCTAAACTCTTCATCCAAATTAACTTGAAGATTTTTTCAAAGATTGAATTAGCTCTCTTCACGCTGAGGAAGGTGTCTTCCAAAATTGATTAGATGCATCATCTCCTCTCAGCACCCTACTCGTTTTAGAGTGAGGTTTCAAGAAGCAATTAAGTATGAGGGGGATCAAATTCTGCGAACTCGACTTGTAAGTATGAGGGAGCGAATTAATAGCATCAACTACTTCGGCAAGTTGTGACGAAGTTAAAATATTCGATAGATCTTCCTACAGTTTTCACTAAGCAATTATTATTATGCTCCCTACCCATGGACTATAGAGGGGGATACGACGATGAACGATTTGGTTCTTACGAAGAAACTCTTTCCCGTTCTCAGAAACAACGAATAACTCAAAGGGGTCCATTCCTTGTATAAAAGAAAATCTCTGAAAAGATTGAACAAAAACCTCAGATGACATTTCGCGTAAAAGATCGAGATGTATAACACGCACGATTAGGTATGTGTATATCAAAATAAACATTTTCTGAGTTTAAGGAGATCCCTTTACTTTCACCCACCAACACGCCGACGTGTTTAAACGGACGAAAGAGCCCTCGTAAAATTTGTGAAACGATAGTACGGAAAACATTTCGGATGTAGAGATGAGTCAAATGATGCTTTTTCCAAAAAAAGAATGGGGCTCACACGTCAAAATGGTAATAG
>JABUQX010004227.1:52500-61849 GCA_015478945.1 Trachelipus rathkii | reverse complement strand
TCCACAAAGAGATGAACGACAGTAAGGAACAACTTGAGGAGCAAAACGGGCAGGACGGGGGAACCCCCCGGAGCTAAGAAATCCATGCCGGTGAGATTTGTATGACCAAGACGCAATCGAGCCAGGGACCACCTCCAGAGAGGCGACTTCTTCCTACAAGATGAAGAACCACCCGGCCCAAGGACGGGGTTTGACATTCGAAGCTTGCGCCACAGCATACCTCCGCCCAACATGACTGCCAGCCAGAGCAGGAAGCCCGACGCAAAGGATGGAGAAATCTGTTAGCAGTAAATTGGCCCAGGCGCACAGCAGGCAGGGAAGTAACGGACACTCGACACCTGTGTGCAGCCGCCCGTGCCTCCCCATCGGCCCGTTTCGTTGCAGGAAAAACCACCACATGGGAGGCGGAACCCAACAGAACTCAAATTTTGTGGAATGCCGCCTGGTAGTAACAAGCAGAGGGACTGATGAATGGCACAGACCAACGGGTTACGGGTTGACCGGTCAAGCAACGACTGGAGAGCGCTCCGAGAATCAGAAAAGATGGTATAATAACCCCCAATGGGCGAAGGAACTGATCCTGTTCACCGCCATGGACATTGCTATCAGTTCAGCCGAAAAAAACAGACAAATAGGGTGGAAGGGTATGGGATACAGTGATGTCTGGAAACCCAGCTGAAGCTCCCACCCCTTCCTCCGTCTTTGAACCATCGGTGTAAACCGCTATTGAGTCGCTATGGACCTCCGCGTGAGATACAAAGAATCCCTCAACAGCACCGGGTGTGCCTCCGACTTATTCAAAGACTGGATCCCACTGCAGAGAGCAGGGGGCGGAGAGACCCACTGTGAACGATTAGAGGTAAAATCAAATTGCATGACCGCTCGCTGAGGAAGGTCGAGAAAAGCAAAGATGGAAGGAACAACCCCTGCAAATGGCCAATAATAAGTCCTGTAACGGACACGCTCTATTATAAATGTCAAGGCCGACGAGGTAGGAACCTAAATGCATGAACAGCGAAGCACATGAGCTGCTCCCTCCGCAGGAATAGGGGCATCACCCGCCTCCACCTCAGGCTTCCCTCGGAGAGGAACGGAATGCACCCGTGGCAATTCTCAGACCTTCAGTCGGAATGGGGTCAAGAAGGTGGAGGTAGGACTGGAAGGTCTGCCCATAAATGGCACAACCATAGTCCAGTTAGCCCGCCCACCAGGCATGATGTAAAGGTGGAGCATGGTTTTTCTGTCTGCACTCCAAGTCTTGGAGGTGAGATGCCGTAAGAAGATCCAATAAACGGCCGCAACTAGCTATGAGGAGAGTAAATATGAGGAAGGTACGTGAGGCGCTCAGTCGAGCCAACAGACCAGGAACCGCACCCTCGGCTCCACACGGATAGGGGAGCCATTGAGGCGTAACATTGGAGGCAAATGCAGGCGACCCCTACGACGGATTTCCCGGAAAGCACGGCTGTAGTTTTCGACGTGGAGAATGAAAAGCCACGCGCAGGCACCAGGAGGAAACCCTATCGATGGCCAGCTGAAGTTGACGCTCCATACAAGGAAGCTTAGCTCCAGCAGATCTACCAGGGCAAGATCGTGCAACATAGATGGAGCAGCGCACAGACGTCGGGATGGAATCGACAACACCATTGAAACCTATTGCGAAAAGAAACACGCTCAGTACACTGCCCTGCGGCACTCTTCGTCCCGGATAAAACGCATCGACAGTGGTACCACATCGGACCTGAAACGAACGATCCCGACATCAACAACTGAAGCGAATAGGGAAGTTGCCCCACTAAGTCCCAAAGAGTGGAGGCCTCCGCAAAAACCCCCAACCTCCACGTGCTATCATACGCCTTTTCGAGGTCAAAGAAGACGGCAGGGTCCCATGTTGTTCGGAAAGCAAATGACTCACGAATGTCGTGATCCAACCGAAGAAGAGGAGCCTGGTCGAGCGATGGGCGACGAAAACCAAATGTAGTCGGAAAATTGCATGGAGAGTTCGCTCCAACGCTGCGGAACAAGAACGGAAGCCACCAATCTACTCCATGAGCTACAGTATTGCAGGGTCAAGTGAAGATAGGCGAGGGTTATCGGAAGAAGTCGGATCTTTCCCAGGTTTGGGAAATGGGGACAATATATGCTGTAGACCAAACAGCGAGGGAAGACCCCCTCCACCCATATTCTATTGTATAAACCGAGAAGGAAGGCAGTGGCAGACGGATGAGCACGTCGAAGCATCTGAAAGGAGATGCCGTCAGGGCCAGGCGCTCCATCCGCAAAGCTTGAGGGCGTCTAGGAACTCGGCCCTGGTGAATAGCCGGTTGTATGGAAGTCTGTTCCAGGCGGAACAGAAAAATCAGGAAACTCCACCCGCAAGCGACTAGAACGAAAAGGTTCAGGATAACGGGAGCCGCTGGAGCAGGACGCGAAGTGATAACCAAACTCGTCCGCCACAAACCCCGGGAGCAGAGATGACATCAGAGTTTGCGGCCGTAAGCGAGGATAATAAGGCGAATCAGCATGGTGTTTTCGTGAAATTTTGCGCACCTTTTTATGGACTGATGATACAGGCGTAGAAATATTGACGGTGGAAGGCATATGTGCAAAAATACTGTTTCCGCGTACAGCGATTAATACGCCGGGAGCGGGCCGCCGAAGCCTTAAAACAGAATCAAGTTGAAAGTTGTGGGAGTCCGTTTATACAGCTTATACAACTTACGCTTTTCACGATTAGCCGAGCACACTCACTGGCTTCCAACAGGCTGTTGTTGATTTCCGGGGTCCCAGTATGAACGGAGGTATATGCTCCGTGCCGCCTGAAGATTAACTTCCTGAAAGTAAGTGAAGGGCATCCGCCGGCGACGGGAACACGTTAGTAGCAGGAAAGACAGAAAAGTAAGTGGCCTGATGAAAGGAGACCAGTCTGCCCTGTCATAACGCCAGCCAGAATAAGGTGGGAGCTGCGGACTGGGGCCGAAGGAATGGTATCACGATAGAGGTATGGTCACTACCACAGAGGAAAAGGACGACCTTTCCCACCCAAAACGATCTAAAGGACGAGATGGAACACAACGAGATGTCAACACAGGAAGAAGTTGCCGGTATCAAAAGTTACAAAGGTGGGAAAGGCCCTGTTTGCAAGGACACCCCAATGAAGAAATCCTGCAAAATAACTTCAACAACCAACGGCATTGTGTGACGTACAGAGTCTTCCCCACAAAGGATGCGGAGTTAAAAGTCACCGAGAACCTAACATGCGGTGGGAGACACCGAAAAATCGACGAGGTCTTTCTTTGTATATTTTACAGCTGGGCGCCAGGTACACGGAGCACAGCGTAAGCGGCGCGTCAAAATGGATACGAGCTTGCACGGCATGCAGGAAGTAGAGAGTGGAATGGAGTAAATGACAGACCTCGGAAGCAGATCGCTGCCCCACCTTCTGTGCTAGTTCCACGATTCAGGAAATAAGGGGCTCCCGATACCTGAAGGTTGCCAAAGGGCACGGTCACGAAGTTGCAACTACTCCTGTAAACAAACATCCAAGGGCTGAATGATCGACAAGTAATCTCTTCAGCTCCTCTTCGTAATTGGCAAAGTATCCGCGGCAGTTCCATTGTGATTGAAACCTGCCATAAACGGGAAAATAATCAAACGTCAGGACGATCCGTGACGAATATCACTGATGTTTGGGATGTTGCAGGTCCCTCAGAGGTAAAGCGGGGAAGGTCCCGTGAGCCGCCGGAACGACCCACCGACAGAACCTCAAACCCGGAGGAAGAGGAAGACCGCAGCAGGATATGCTGTGGACCCCAGTTTACGAGAGGGTGTTCCTGGCACATCAGGAGAGGCTCGCCAAAGAGGCGGGCCAAATCACACTCCACATTTCGAACATTCCCCTCCCCTCAGACGCACCCCTTGCCAGACTTCTTAGCAAGCCGGGAAGGGAGACGCGTCTGCCAGGAGGCGCCCTAACAAAGGCTGGGAAAGATGGAAGAGGATGACAAGTAAGAAGGGTGTCGGCGAGAGTGAGATGAGACCAACCATCTAGGTTGGAAAGGAAAAAACAAGCTCGTTTTTTCCCGAAAAAACGTTTTTTCATGAAAAAAACACAGCCTGAAAAAAACAAGTAAAAAATTTGTTTTTTTCAATAAGTTGTGGAATTTTACATGTTTGAACAATTTATATTATAAATTATAGCAAATATGCTCTAATTTGACATTTTTTGGTTCCAATTACCTACAATGAGTCCTTGAGTTTGTGTTCAAAATTTTATGGGTTTTCCCATATTTTTATTTTATATTCTGAATTTTGATATTCGTAATATTTTTTTATGGCTTCAATAATGTTTTCTTACTCTGTTTCAGCTTTTTAACATTTCATAATTAATCAGAATTTGAAATGCCACGTTGCAAAAATCGTGTGACTGTACGTTTGAAGAAATAAAAGTGAGCAAAGGCCTCGCATGAGAATATAACTTTTGTTGTGTAGACTTGCCAAACTAGTATTTATTGCTCATAATCAAGAACTAGGAAATTCTGAAAATTTGATTATGCTAAGGTAGCTAAGCTTAAGGCAGCTAAGCTTAAGATCCCTGTTACTGCACTGCTCCTTCACCACTAGTCATTTCTCACACGATGCTTTCATACGGACTTGAGATACAGGACTTATCAGTTTTCATATCAAAGTTAAATTGGCTGATCACCGCTGATGAGCCCAGTGATAATGAGCTTGACAGTAGTCACAGCAAAGTAGTCAGTACTCAGTAGTGACTGGGTCTGGGGAGTGGGGACTAGGGATTAGTGAATCAAAAGTTGATATTCCAAAGCCAAATATTAATTTAGTCATTCACTCATCCTCTTCATTACATTGGTATAATTTTAATTCAATATTTTTATTATTTCATTTGCTACCTTAAGTCACTTTTGAGTTTGTCATTCAGACTCATTCTATATAAAATAAATATACGATTAATGGTTAAAAATTTATTATAAAATATGATTATTATGATACAAATGGAAATACATAATTAAATTAGAAAGTAGAAGCCTACAAACAGCAGTCTGCAGGGTACAACCTACTGTAAATTGTAACAAAAACAATCATATAATATTAGAGAAAGCGTTAGTTCTGCTATTTAGTAAAACATAATGGAATATTGATTTAATTTCCAAGTATCCCGTTATATGAAAATGAAAATACTCAAGAGAAATATCATATTAGCCTCTTTATATTTATAAAAATACATTTAATGAAAAAAACGGAAAAAAACTGAAAAAAAGCGAAAAAAAACATGAAAAAAACATGTTTTTTTCATGAAAAAAACACGATTTGAAAAAAACGGTTTTTTTCCCAACCCTAGACACATCGGATGACAAGTGTATGGGCGTCAGCAGTTAAATCTCGAAGCGGTCCGCGCTGGAGGAGAGACAGAAGGCTCCGTCGACGGACCGAAGTCAAAGTGGTGGAAGGGAAGAGCAGAAGGGAAACTCCTCCATCCTTCACTGCAAACCACCAGCAGCCAACCCAGCCTCAACACACAATCGAAGCGTTACCACGTCTACCCGAAAGGAAGACTGCGAGCGGGCGAGGTGTTAATCGATACCTCCTCGGACCTCCCCACGGGCGGGACAACAGTGTCAGCACGTGACACCCCCACGGAAGAAGAGTAGTCCGAAGAGTCCATCGTGGCATCCGAAAAAGTTTCAGAATCACTCGAATAGTGCAGAAGCGAAGCGGGCTTAGGCGGAGTAAGTAGTAAATTATCAGAACGGGCAGAGGGCGGACCACTGGTCCGAAATCGGCCACGCGGGTTGTCAGCGCGGCGAGCCCGTTTAGGCAGGACAGAGACAGGTCCCCAGTACAAACGGGATCCTTCTGCTTCAAGAAGTCCGCGCCCCGATAAGCAAGCGAGTACGTATGTCTGATCTCGGGAAAATCCGCCCTGGACGACTCTCGCAACCGTTTAAGAGGACTTGTGTTTCCCCGGCGAAACAAAAGCAGGGCGTTTCCGGGAGACGGTACAGGTAGGCTCCGACGAGGCACATGGACGATTGCCATCGACCTCAGAAGCGGAACTTATCGCAAAATCAGATATCCCCTTGGGAGATGCATGGACCTCTACAGGAGAGGCAGCATGAGAGAGGTCGTGTGCTGTCGCGAAGAACGACGGAGAGGGCCAGCGGACCATTTCGGGAAGAGGTTGAGGAGGGAACCATTGGCCCCGAGCACAGAAACCACCGAAACAGGTGATCGGAAACCGGCACAGAAGCCGATACGACGGAACGTGAAAGGCTGAACAAGCTCGGACACAACCGCAACCGGGGGCGAATGAGCAACGGAAGAGGTAAACCGCCAGATGGAGTGGACGTGCCGCCCAGCATAAACTAAGGAGATGAGCAGCTTCTCCCTCGCCCTGCGCGTAGCCTCACGACGGTCAATTTATGAATGGCGCACTGCACTCCAGGATTTCTCTCTCCAAGGCGAAAAAGGCAGTTGGAAGAGGAGGCCGAGTGGTGCCCCTTGCATTAGGACAACATGAGATCTCTGTCACAGTTCGGAGGAGAGAACTGCCACATGTCGGACAGATTGTCTGGGGAGACCGACAATATTTCTGGGGGTTGACCAAAATTATGCACTTGAAACATTCTTCTCGGGAAGGGCACATTAAGTCCGAACCGTGCATGGTAAAAACAAGTTTTACCTTGGATGGAGGAAAGGCACAGAGAAGGTAAGCAACAGACGAGGGTTCGTCTTGGAGGGGTCATCCTACGTGGAGGAAAACGATAAACGTCCGTGATAGGCACGTGGTGAGCCTGTAAATGAGTTAGGATGTCAATCGGAGCATCGGAACAGAACTCCGGCGCATATATTGGTACCCTTCGACGTGTTCCGAACATCGTCAGTTTAGAAATGACGGGAATCTTCCCAGATGGGATAGGAAAGCAAGTACGTTGCTCTGGGTACGAGAGGCAGCACGAACCAAGAGGGAACCGTTCCTCATTGGCGTGGCCTGTGGCTCAGTAGTTGAAGAGCAGCTTCCAAAGCATCACTAAGGATGAGCGGCTCACAGAAGTCAGTGGACGAGAGACGTCGAATGTAAATAAAAAATAATCGGTAGGAATCAAACCCGGGACCCTGGAGGGGGGTCGAGAAAGGGAACGTCGTCGTCGGTTATACTGCGTTTAGGATGGAACCCGCTGACGCAGCGGGCTCCTGAATGCAAACGTAAGACGACGAGACAAGGTACTCTGAGAGGCCACAATAAGCCTCCCACCTGCGTCTAGACGGGGCCCAGTCCCTGAAAACAGGACCGGAAACGAGGGCGATAGGGGTGGGTGGTGGAATACCAACCATTTCATCAAAAAGGCGTCAAAGTCCCTGCTGATCGCAGGCCTGGGAATGGCCAGGGAGGAGACGGGTTGGGGACCCGCCAGATGGTGATTGCCGCCTTTCTGGAAAACGGTAAACTTTTTAGATTTTCTTCCCATGAAAAAATACTCCTGCAAAACATCAGCACCGCAATAAATGAACACAAATTCAATAACACAAATGATGAATAGAAACATAAATCCCGGCAGCGTAACCGCAGCAACCGCGCCCACCACAGGCCCAGAGCTACATACCTCCCCCCTAGAAACCCCACCCCGTAGGGTGGGCCATGGGTGTGGCCTCGGGAAAGCCCCCCGGAACTCCGCGTCCAGTCCCAAAGATGGAAAATAAAAGCCGTGCACCACACGGATAAGACGCGAAGCCCAAGATTATGCGCCCAAGTGCAGGACAGCCTCCTCACAGGTTAGGGCAAGGTTCGGGACCCCTACAATAGGCGGCCCGGAGAAAGGCAACAAAAACCGGTTTTTAACCTGTACCCTCACCCACGTAGGAAGGAGGGCAAGATGGGCCCATGACACACACAGAGACAACAGCCCGGTAGCCACCAGGAAGCAGGGGAATGGGGAGACTCTCAGAAAAGAGAGATCAGGGATACGTAGGGTAGTACGTACAGAAAACGGAGGAGAAGGGACATAAACTGAGGAAGGGAAGGGTAAGGGGAACGGGAATAATAATAAAAATAAGAAGAAAAGCAATAAAAAAAGAAAAATAAAAACAATAAAAATAATAATAATAAAAACAAAAGGAATAAAAATAAGAAAAAATAATAAATAATAATAATAATAATAATAATAATAATAAAAAAAAAAAAAAAAATAAATGGAAAAGAGGGGAACCACAAAAAGGGGGAAAAAATCAAAAAAAGAAAAAAAAAAAAACGTACAACCACTTCGCAGATACCATTCGGAAAAGGTATCTGAGCCCCCCCCACCCCGACAAGGTGGGGTACGTTAACGGGGGATAATAATAATAAAAATATATAATAATAATAATAATAATAATAATAATAATAATAATAATAATAATAATAATAATAATAATAATAATAATAATAATAATAATAATAATAATAAAAAAATAATAATAGAGGGAATAATAATAATAATAATAATAATGTTGTTACCAGTGTTAATATATAGTAGTGAGACTATGATATGGAATAAGAGGTATAGATCTAAAGTGCCAATGTGTTCAGAATGGACAATCTTAAGGCGTATTA
The DNA here is from genome assembly GCA_015478945.1 of Trachelipus rathkii. Taxonomy (NCBI): domain Eukaryota; kingdom Metazoa; phylum Arthropoda; class Malacostraca; order Isopoda; family Trachelipodidae; genus Trachelipus; species Trachelipus rathkii. Next base: position 53,238 of record JABUQX010004227.1, on the reverse strand, counting down.
GTGTGAGAGAATTGCTAAATAAGAATGAACTTATTAAGAGTGTGAGGTGTGAAGAAAGGGTATAAATGAGAATAAATGAAAGTACTGAGAGTGTGGTCATGTGAAAAGGATGAATAAGTCGGTGGTTAAGCGAATGTATAGTGGTGTAAGTTGGGAATAGACTGGCTAGGAGACCAAAGAAAAAGTGGACTGAGTCACTAAAGAAATGCCTGGAGGAGAGAAATGTGTTTGGCAGAGGAGAAGAAAGGTGCATAATAAGAGGCTGGTGTTTTTAAGGGGGTAGGGTTGTGGTCCACCTGGGCCAAGGGATGAACCCAACACTGACGAGACGCCATAGTGAGGGTCCGTCGCGGTTCCGTGAATCTCTAGGGTGGATTTTTTCTCAACTGCGACGAGTCTCACTAAAGGTCATAAAGCGGGCAGTAGGTGGGCCTTTCTTTCGACTTGTGTCATTTCTTCTACTAGCTTTTCTGTTTCCGGTGCATGGTACGCACCTTACCCCAAGTATTGGAGGAGGATGATGATGATGATAAAATGGTGTAAAATGGTCAAAGGTCATATATCACTACAGGAACAGGTGATTTTTTTTCAGTTTTGTAGAAGGATTCCTTGTGCCAAATGATGAACTGTTGCCAGTTCGTACCAGCTCACGGTAACCAGTAATTAAATTTTTTTTCAGAAAAGCAAACCAGCAGATAACTCATTCATTTAATCGATTAAACATGAAAACAAACCAGC